>JAHNEJ010002694.1:87500-249444 GCA_022559845.1 Amorphophallus konjac | reverse complement strand
CACAGCTAAGAGTTTTGTAAGCCAAGAGGAACATGCAGGGAAGGAGGAAAGGAGAGAGAAAGGAGGAACGCGGTGGACGTACGTGTATGATGGGCGGAGGAAGAAAGCCCAAACAGCAACTTCCAACCCTATCTTACCAAACACATAATAATTAATATATATTTCAGTTTAAACTTGAACGCATGGAATGATGCACAAGAGACATTAAACATCAAGGTGAATGCTGTCTGTCAAGCGCCAAGCAAACATGGAAAAAAATAAACATAAACATTTCAGTTTGAACTCACATACATGTATAGGAAAAATGGACAAAAAGACCTCTCTTGTTTCACTTCTGGTTTGTGCTCCAACATATATTAATGTGTGGTAATGGATGGGTATTACCTGCGAATCTGCCCTCTTACGCTGGTGGGTTTTAGAGATCTGGAATGCAAAAGAGTCACCTATTGCCGATGCAGCATCATCAAGATTCTCAGCACTTAGGCAACCATTCTCATTGCGGTTCTGTAGCAGGTTATCTATAAATTAATGACAAATATATATGTTCCACCAGCAGCAGCTAGCAGAAGCAGTCACCACCCACCGCTCAAAGACTAGTGCATGGGGTAGTGTGAATCTTGATGATGCTACACCAGCAAACAGCGACTGGTCTCTCTCTTCAACGTAACGGCTACCAAAATCTTCACCATTATCACGATCACCATCTGTTACCCATCAAAAGCCCTCGGTACCTCACTTGAAAACCCTAACCCTGGAAGCCCAAAAAAGGGAAGGCGAGGACATGCAGGAAAGCTAGAAGAGATCATAGAAACAGAAGATCAGCGCCAGAAGCCCACGGGTAAAAACCTAACCTTTGCAGAAGAAGATGAGGAGGCGGAGGAGGAAGAAGAAGAAGAAGATGCAACTGTTGGAAGGTTCAAAAGAACGAGAGAGAAGGGGAGGAGAGAAGAAGAAACCAGAAAGGAAGATGAGGGAAAGACTAGTAGTAGAGCGAAACTAACGAGGTGGAGAAGAAGGTTGAGGAGGATGGGGGTGGGGGGGAGGTGCATAAATACAGGATTTCTTGGAGGAGCGGGGGATGGGGGTAGAACCACGACAAGGATTGGTTTCGGTGTCTGCGTCTCTGAGAGAGGAAGGAAGAGGAGATGGGTGTGGGATGTCGAGGCCTGTTGGCGGAGAGTCGTACGCATGCAACAGCTGCAGTTACACATCGCCATCCTGGTGCCCCGAAGTTGCCGGGGGAATTCCACCCACACACCACACCCCCCCCCCACCCTCCTCACCTGCCAGAGATGGATCCTAATTGAAAATGGCAAAACAAGAACAAACTTTGTACTCCAACAACAGAGTAAGAATTAATTATCTGTACCCCATCCCCCGAGCCATCATCGGCAAGAACCTTACTCCGCTTTTGGGTCATGCATCCAACCAAGTGTGGGCAACCCCACACGTACGTACCGCTGGGGCATTGGGCAGGTCCACCGCGCCATGGCGCAATGGGCGCGCTAGCTTCCTCTCAGCACCACCGTCGATCACCGCGGGTGTGTGTTCTGGGGGTCTGTTGAGAAGGGGCGGTGTGTTGCGTCCTCCGCAAGGTTTGCTGACATTTGGGAGGAAGGGCAGAGGCCTCCTGGGGCTTGGTGCCCCCAACTAGGAATCCTTCTCGGATTGGGGTTTGGGGGAGGCCGGAAAAGCTTTGCTTGACGGTTGATCCAATTATTTTAGCCCCGGTTTATTAATTTTGAACTTATTAATATTTCTGCGGTATCATTTGAAACGGAAACAAATTTTAGAGATTTTAATTATTAAAATTTTTATTTTAAAAAATCTTAATATTATATTAATTTTTACTTTATGTGAATTTTGATATTTAATAAAAAGGTAAAAAGAAAAAAGCGGAGAGTTTGAAATCTCCAAAGAATTATCTAAAGATAATTTCCTCTCTTTTCTAGATATTTTGAAAAAAATCTTCACGTTTATTGTCGATTTCAAATGCAGTTTAAAGATAAGTCTAGTTATCTCCAAAGTTAACTCAATTGACTTTGACAAAGGTGAATTCAATAAATCCACTTAAAAGTGACTTAATCCAGGTTAATCTGAATTAACTTATCCCATCTTCACATGTGAGATAACTTAATCCGATGTAAAATCAAAATAAATAAAAATAAAAATAGATTAACTCAATCCACTTATTTTAATCGGGGCTAACTTTAATCTCCAACCAAAGTGGGGCTTAACCTCTCTTTGGCACCAACTTAACCTTATCCCAGATTAAAGGGGAGTGAGTTTACTTAGTCCTCTTTTATTCCATTTTAATTTGATAGCAAGTGAGTTAAGTTATCACACCTATTGAGGTGGGATAGGTTTATCCGGAGTAACTCGGATATACTAAATTCACTCTTGTCAAAGTAAAATGGGATAAGTTTGAGGTTAAGTGAACTTATCCCTAGGATAAACATGAAACAAATCCTCTCTTTGGCAATAGATTAAATTTAACCCGCATTAAGTTAAATGATTTAACTTTATCTACTTTTACTCCAATTTAATTTATTTATACACATGATTAAGTTATCCCACCCGTAGTGGAGGTGGGATAGGTCAATCCTGATTAGCTCAAATTGACTCACATTTATGTAGATTTACTAAATCTATCTTTCCCAAATCAAAATGAGTTAAATCTAGATTAAAAATATACTAATCCTGGCATAAGCCTGAAATAAAGTAGGGCTTACTTCTCATCACTCATGGTGTTAATTTTGGAGTGCTCTTCCAGTTTTTATTTGAGATTGTAGGGGAATTAGACACTCATTTGTTTTCAAGAGAAAAGATGAAAATGTCCTTAAGTTGTGATTTTTGTCACAACCTAATTATTAAGAGTAATGTTTAGTACACCTAACGTATTAATTATATTTATCAGTGTAAGTAGCTAGTGAAACACTTAATAATTATATGTTGAACTTTTTTTAGTGACTCTCATCCAAAATTTGCTTGGGCTAAGTAAAAAAAATCTCCCGGTGAATAGTAAAAAATAATATTTTTCATTATTTATAGGACCCGATTTTTATTTAGGGTCAAGCAAGTTTAAGGTGGGGATGTGGCATGGGAGTCGAGTAAATTTAAGGTGAGGATTACTTAAAAAAAATTAAAAAAAAAATTAAGTGTTACACTAATTACACCGATAGATAGATGTAGTAAGTGCAGTGTGTACTAAACATTACTCAATTATTAATGCCAACCAAGAATCTTACGAGTGATAACAATAATTGGGGAAACAAATCCACTCCTAATTAAGGTCGATGGGGTTCCTGCTACTAAATATATATAAATCTGCAGTTGGAACTCCTGAGAAGTAAAAAAATATCTCAAGAAATTACAAACTGAGACAAACCGCACACGCAATACACTTTGGATTGCTACCCTCGTATGATCATCTTCAGCGACAGAATTATTATCCGCCACTTAAATACCATAGCAAAAGATATGTCTGGTGTCTCGCGCATCCCAGAGATTTCCATAAATATACAAATAGATAGCATTCGACCACTGGTCAACCACATCAAAGAAGGTGATTCTGCGGGATAAATAATGCAAGTGGAACTTTTTAGCCCCTCTTTGATAGTGGTAGAGGGATATCCTCTGCTTATCTTGGGAATAAGTTATATTTTATTTATTTTTAATTTGATAAGATAATAAAATTAATTCGATTATAACGAGAGATAATCTTCGTATGTATATCTCGATTAAATTGATACAGTAAAATTGGTGGAATAATTTATCACTCTATTTAACTCGTTGTCTATCAAAATAAATGAGATTAAATTTTAAGATAAATTAATTTATGAGAGATATCTCTCTATTTTTCTATCCCTCTGTCAAAGAGGGGTTTAGAGAATTAGAAGAGGGCCACCTTCAATTCCTGTTGATTGATTTGGTGGAGAGAGGGTCAAACAACTTTATCACCGGTGATCGGAATACCTTGCTCATATATATATATATATATATATATATATCCGCCGTGCTTTACTTGGAGTATGGTTGCCAAAATCCGGCTGATTAACAAAGCTCTGTTGGCGCCCCTTATGAGGAAGACAACCTATACCAGTGACCAAATAACAGAGAAAGGCCCATGGCCTCTTTCTTTTCTTGATAGATGGGAAGAAAAGGAGTGAGGCATTGCCATTTGATGCCGAAAGTAACCAAAGTGCAGTAGGGAAGTAACAGAAAGGGTTTTTTTGCATATTAGTTCTTATAAATTTATCGAATTATCGATTAGTCCCTCAAATCTGACTATTATATTAAAGATACTTATAATTATTAATATTTTACATGTTAATTCCTATAGTTTGTTGCCATCCAAATAAAAGAATATTCCGTAGAATATTCTATCAATTATATGTAAAAAGACTTAAATGCCCTCTATCTCTCCTTCGGTGCTGCCCCGTTGGCGGGAGGCCGGGCCGGTCTCCTCCTACCGCGCCCTCTGTCGCTTCCTGCTCTCCGTCGCGCCGTTGCTCAGCATCTGGGCAGAACCCCGAGCTCAACCCGCCGTCTGTGTTGTTTGGGGGTTCCTCTCCGTCATCGCGTGCAAGGTCATTCCCCAGGAGCTGGGGCTGCTCGAGATCGAAGGGGTCCCCTCCTCTGGGCCCCCATCTTCGAGGTTGTATGCGGTTCCGACGGCTCCGCCACCTGTTTCTTCCTCCACGGCAGGGAGAGGGATGGGGCGGAGGACTCCATCTACCCCGGGTCTGTTGGGCGCATCGACCCCTCCTACAACCTCCTTCTGCTGGAGGTCGAGGTTGGCGGTGCCGCCGGTGAGCAACTCGCCGCCCAACCCAAGCCCCGGGGAGGAGGAGGTCAGAGGGGAGGGGGAGGGGAGGAGGAGGCCGGGGAGGGGGGAGGTCGCAGGGGAGGGGGAGGGAGGCGGAGGGGGGAGGTGGCAGGGGATAGGGAGGATGCCGGAGGGGGAGGAGGAGGCCGAAGGGGGAGGTCCCAGGGGAGAGCTCGAGGAGGGAGGCCGGAGGGGGATCGGTCGCAGGGGAGGGGGGAGGTCGCAGGGGAGGGGGAGGTGAGAGGGGGAGGGGAGGAGGCCGGAGGGGGGAGGTCCCAAGGGAAGGGGGGAGGGGGCCGGGGAGGGGGAGGCCGTATAGGAGGGGGAGGAGGCCGGAGGGGGAGGGGGGAGGACGAGGACCCCTACCTCGGGGAGGAGGATGCCCGAGGCCCTGCCGCTGCCGCCGCCACTCCCGCCCCAGCGCCAGTCGCAGCAGCAGGCGCAAGTGCAGTAGCAGGGGCCTCCGTTGCCGCCCCTGGCTCCGCCGCAGCAGCCACCGTCGGTCTTCCCCGAGAGGCCACCCATGATCCCTGGCATCGGAAAAGGGGACATACGGGGAAGGGGGAGGTGGAGCAAAAGGTGAGGGCAGGGGGCATCACGGGGAGGGCCGGTGGAAGGGAAGAAAGTCCCAAGCTCAGTTCACTCCTTTTAAGTAGTATCAGTAGCAGGGGCGGGGTCTGCGATGGCCAGAATCGGAGATGGGTAGCAGTAGAGGGGGGGCCCAAATAAGACGACCTGGGCCAACGGGGAGAATCACCACAACCACAACGATGACCAGCGGCGGCAGCTGCAGCGCCCCCAGAGGCCCCACCTTCCCCCGCCACATTCGGGCAGCCACTACCTCGCGCACTACTCGTTGTCCTCGTCGACGGCGACCTCGCTGAAGGGCTGCTGCTACTGCCTCTTCCTGCTGCTCACCTTCCTGGCCCTGCTCGTCGTCGCGAGGGCCTTGGTCGTGGTGCTGGTGGTGAAGCCCAAGAAGCCCCAGTTCGTCCTGCAGCAGGTGGGGGTCAGCTATCTGCTAGTGACGGTGCCGACGGGGGGCACGGCGTACCTGACGCTGAACATCACGATGATGTTCACAGCGGAGAACCCCAACAAGGTGGAGAGGCCGATCTCGATCCCCGCTAGGAGATGGCGCAGCCGGGGAGGGGAGGTAGGTCGCAGGGGAGGGGGAGGGGGAGGGAGGCCGGTGGGGGAGGGGGGGAGGTGATGGTAGTGCTCTCTCTCTCTCTCTCTCTCTCTCTCTCTCTCTCTCTCTCTCTCTCTCTCTCTCTCTCTCCTGCACTCACATTTAATCCAGGGTAAGTTAGTAATTTTCTTTTCTTGAGTATAAGTTAACCATAGTTTAGTTAACTGAATGAACGGTAGGGACTTAAATATGTAACGACTAAGATTATAAGGATCTTTAATACAATAGTCAGATTTGAGGGACTAATCGATAATTCGATAAATTTGTAAGAATTAATATGCAAAAAAACCCTAACTGAAAAAGTGTGTTCAAAGATGCGGCTTGTGAACAATCTTGATTAAAAGGTATAAACTGAACAAAATTTAAGGTCCACTTAATAAATTGAACCATGCATATATATATATATATATATGTTCGACTAATTTAATTATGTTCAAAAAATAAATCGACTTCATTAATTATATTCATCTTAAAGTTTAGAATTACCAGGTTAACTCGCTCAGAATCTAGTTATATCTCGTTTAATTAATAAGAAGATTATGCCTAGTAGAGAGGGACAATTAGTATATTCCCTCTCGACCCTAACCCAAACAAACTCTTCAATTTTTCTATAAACAGATACATTGGGAATATATATATATATATATATATTACAAGCTGTTTTTCTATCTTTAAAATTTTTTACACAATATTATACGCAAATTCCGCCTTACATAGATGAAGCCTTCCACTCAGCACTGCCGCGTAAGAGTTAGATTGGTTCAGTGTTAAGCTCTGGATATCCCTGTTTTCACGTTTGGTTCGAATTTTGAGGGCCGGAATAAGGGGGTTAGCTGGAATGGAGTTAGGAAAGATATCGGGGTTACGAGCGGGGATATGTCATTCCACTGAAATGGTGGAATGACATATCCCCGCTCCTGTAACCCCATTTTTTTACCTCTTTCGACCGCTCCTGCCCTCGCTCTTGCCCTCCCCCACTTCTGCTCTCCTGCTCCGCCGAGCGCATCATCGCGGCTTCGATCGCCCTCCGGCCGTCGTCTGCGACAACGCGCCACTACAAGAAAAAGTGGCTATAGCGACCGCATTAGCGACCGCTTTAATCGGTCGCTAGTCGGTCCCAAATAGAGACCAATTCGGCGACCGAAATAATCGGTCGCACATCTGAGACCTATTGGCGACCGAACTAAATTCGGTCGCCAATCGGTCGCTGATCCCGTTATACTCCCCCCTGCGACCCCCGCCCGCCCGAGCCCCTCCCCGCCCGAGCCCTCCCTCCCGCCCTCCACCCTCCCGCCCGAGCCCCCTTCCCCTGCGGCCCCCTCCCCCTGCGGCCCCCTCTCCGCCCTAGCCCCCCCTCCACCCTCCCGCCCGAGCCCCCGCCCGAGCCCCCTTCCCCTGCGGCCCCCTCCCCCTGCGGCCCCCTCTCCGCCCTAGCCCCCCTCCTCCGCCGGAGTCCCCCCTTCCCCTGCGGCCTCCCGCCCGAGCCCCCCTCCGCCGGAGCCCCCCCTCCCCCTGCGGCCTCCCGCCCGAGCCCCCCTCCTCCGCCCGAGCCCCCCTCCCCGTGCGGCCTCCCGCCCGAGGCCCCCTCCGCCGGAGCCCCCCTCCGCGCCGCTCGCCTCGCCGTCGTCGCCGCGCCGCTCGCCTCGCCGTCGCCGCTCGCCGTCGCCGTCGTCGCCGGCTTCCTCTCTCTCACACACAGGTACCTCTCTCTCTCTCTCTCTCTCTCTCTCTCTCTCTCTCTCCAACCCGCCGCGGCCCCCCCACAGGTACCCCTCTCTCTCTCTCTCTCTCTCTCTCTCTCTCTCTCTCCAACCCGCCGCTGCCCTCTCTCTCTCTCTCTCTCTCTCTCTCTCTCTCCAACCCGCCGCTGCCCCCCCCAAGGTACCTCTCTCTCTCTCTCTCTCTCTCTCTCTCTCTCTCTCTCCAACCCGCCGCGGCCCCCCCCCCCCACAGGTATCTCTCTCTCTCTCTCTCTCTCTCTCCAACCCGCCCCCCCACAGGTACCCCTCTCTCTCTCTCTCTCTCTCTCTCTCTCTCTCCAACCCGCCGCGGCCCCCCCCCCACAGGTACCTCTCTCTCTCTCTCTCTCTCTCTCTCTCTCTCTCTCCAACCCGCCCCCCCACAGGTACCCCTCTCTCTCTCTCTCTCTCTCTCTCTCTCTCTCTCTCTCTCTCCAACCCGCCGCGGCCCCCCCACCCCAACCCCCTGCAGGGAATTTAATGTGAAAATTTTGTTTAGGCCATGCTAATTTTTTGTTTAGGGCATTTCATAGTCCATGTTATTGTTAATATGATAGAATATTATTTTGTGCACTTTTCAGGTGTTTGGGTGCTTTATATTGCCTTTATTAACAGTCATATGGACCTTCCATTTTTTGTAGTAAAATACCAGTGCATGTAAATAGTCATTTTTGTGTGTTAGCATGATAATATATTCACAAACATGTGTTGTATTTGGATTGGCCTCACCTCTCCTTTCCTAATGATTAGTGTAAGGTTTTTAAGGGTTTAGTGTTTAGTGTTTAAGGTTTAGGGTTTTAGATTTAGGTTTTAGGTACTAGATTTAGGTTTTACTCTTTTAAGGTTTAGGATTTTTAGGGTTTAAGGTGTTTAGGGCTTTTAGGGTTTAGGGTTTAGGATTTTAAGCTTTATGGTTTAGGGTTTGGGGCTTTAGGGTTAGGATTTAAGGGTTAGGTGTTAGGGTTTAGGAAGGGTTTCAGGGCTACAGGTTTTTGGACTTCGATTTTAAGTGTGGGTTTTTCGGTTTACGGTTGCTAGGCTTAGGGTTGAGGGGCTGTTTAGTGTTTAAGGTTTAAGGGCTTACGGTTTTAAGATTTAAAGTTTAAGGTTTGACAGTTTTGAGGTTTAGTAGTTTATGTATTAGGGGTGGGGTAAGGGGTTCAATGTGGGTTTAGGATTTTAGTGTTTTAAATTTTATGGTTTTTAATTATTTTAGGGTTTTACAGTTTAGGGGGTTATGAGTTTATTTTTTTATGTTTAGGGTTTAACATATAGGGTTAGGGTTTAAGGTTTAGGGTTATTTAGGGTTTAGGTTTTTGGGTTTAGGGTTAGTTGTTTGGTGTTTAGGTTTGTTTGCATTTTATATTTGGCATATGAGTTTAGGGTTTTGGATTTAGCATTTGGGGTTTTTGGTTTAGCGGTTAGGGGGGTGGATTACGGTTTTGAGAGTTTAGGCTTTAGGGGTTTTTGGTTTAGTGGGTCTAGTTTCTAAGGATTTTAGGTTTTAGGGTTTAGGGTTTTTCATGTTTTTAGGGTTTATAGTTATTACAATTTAGGATTTTTAGGGTTTAGGGTTTTTCGAGTTTTTATGGTTTATAGATATTATGGTTTCATATTTTTAAGGTTTAGGGTTTAGGGTTTAAGGTTTTCAAGATTTATGGTTTAATGTTTTGAGTTTAGGGTTTAATGTTTTTAAGGTTTAAGGTTCTTGGGGCTTTTAGGGTTTTACATATAGGTTTACATTTTTGGGTTTCTTTTATTTAGGGTTTGATGTTATTAGTGATTTTAGGGTTTATGATTTTAAATTTATGGTTTATGGTTTAGAGTTTATAGTATTAAGATTTTTGATTTTTAGGTTTAGGAGTTTTAGGGTTTAAGGTTTAGGATTTAGGGTTTTTCAGATTTAGTCTTTTATGTTTGTGGTTTTTAAGGATTTTAGAGTTTCTAGTTTTAGGGGTAACTCAAGATTTAGGGTTTTAAGGTTTAGGGTTTGGGATTTTTAGTTTGAGGGTTTGGGGTTTAGCAATCGGTGGTTTAGCAGTTTAGGAGTTTAAGGGATCGTAGTGGGGTTAGGGGTTAGGGGAGGGTTTAAGATTTATAATTTTTAAGGGTTTTATGGTTTTATGATTTAGGGGGTTCGGGGTCTGCAGTTTAGTGTTTTTAGGGGTTTTAGGGCTTACGTTTTTTTTTCTATAGGGTTTACAATTTTTACGGGTTTAGGGTTTAAGGTTTAGGGATTTGGGAATAGGTTTAGGTTTTAGGATTTTAGATTTAGGTTTGAGCAAATCGCTCAAAAGTGCAATTTGCAAATGCACTTGGTTTATAATCAAAGCCGTCGGGGTCCGGGGGTCCAGAATGTGAAATACTGATCCGATCGGCATTCCGATCATTCCAACACAACCTGGGAGGTAGACGTGACTTGTCAGAGCTGACGGATTCTAAATCGGACTACCGGTTTGAGCCCGACGCTCAAAAGTGCAATTTGCAAATGCACTTGGTTTATAATCAAAGCCGTCGGGGTCCGGGGGTCGAGAATGTGAAATACTGATCCGATCGGCATTCCGATCATTCCAACACGACCTGGGAGGTAGACGTGACTTGTCAGAGCTGACGGATTCTAAATCGGACATCCGGTTTGAGCCCGACGCTCAAAAGTGCAATTTGCAAATGCACTTGGTTTATAATCAAAGCCGTCGGGGTCCGGGGGTCCAGAATGTGAAATACTGATCCGATCGGCATTCCGATCATTCCAACACGACCTGGGAGGTAGACGTGACTTGTCAGAGCTGACGGATTCTAAATCGGACTACCGGTTTGAGCAAATCGCTCAAAAGTGCAATTTGCAAATGCACTTGGTTTATAATCAAAGCCGTCGGGGTCCGGGGGTCCAGAATGTGAAATACTGATCCGATCGGCATTCCGATCATTCCAACACAACCTGGGAGGTAGACGTGACTTGTCAGAGCTGACGGATTCTAAATCGGACATCCGGTTTGAGCCCGACGCTCAAAAGTGCAATTTGCAAATGCACTTGGTTTATAATCAAAGCCGTCGGGGTCCGGGGGTCCAGAATGTGAAATACTGATCCGATCGGCATTCCGATCATTCCAACACGACCTGGGAGGTAGACGTGACTTGTCAGAGCTGACGGATTCTAAATCGGACTACCGATTTGAGCAAAACGTTTAAAATTATCATTCGTCAATTTCACTTCAATGAAAAACATCTTGCTTTTAATTTTCAAGAATAATTGATTTCTTTATTAAAGAATTGATTTTAATTTTTTTAAATGATATACAGGATCATCCGTCGCGAGATGTTGGACGAGACGACGACCAGGATGACACATATGCGGAGGATTTGTGATTTCATTTTAGTTATTTGTATGTTGCCATTTTATTATGGATGTATGATTAATTTGTGTGTTTGTATGTGATGAATTTGAAATTTGTGGAGATTATGAGTTGTGTAGTTGATTTATATGTTTTTATGAAATTGTTATGTAACAGGTTATTTATTTTATTAAATTGTTATTTATCAGGTGATTTATAGTAGCTTTATATTAATTTTTGAAAAAAAAAATTTAATTAGCGACCGCATGGAGACCGAATAGCGACCGCTGAAAATATTAACTTGTATACAGGCCCACAAGTGCCTATACTATATACGCTTGATGAAGTCTTTCTATAGCTTTTCTATGCTGCAGATTGTTTGTTCTCTTCTTCTAGATTACTTCTTCTGTGTTAGTCTTTAATCAAGGATACTACATTAGCGAGGAAAATTTTCCTCACACAGTTACTAGCTTGCATGAACTGCAAGTGTCAGACTTCATATTCATTTGAGTCTTTGTTTATTGCAGATTGTTTGCTCATTTCTTGTCCGAGATATGGGGATTGATTGGCGAATGGGAGCTGAATGGTTTGAGAAATGTCTTTTGGACTACGATCCATGTTCTAATTATGGAAACTGGACTTATGGGGCAGGTTAAGCTCTTTTGCAGACTTCTCTATTCCATTTTTTAAATTTTCACTTCATGGGCCTTCTGTGAATTTTCATTTTTATGATGAGAGACTCAATCATAAGGTAAGGTTCACCTGAGACTAACACACCTAAGTGATACTTCAGGAATCACGGGAGATAAGCTGATTGCTTTCACATTTTTCTATGTTCATTAATTTGCTTGGTACTAACCAAATGTATTATTTATGACAGGTGTTGGAAACGACTGGGGTGTATTTTACTGCATCTTGAGGGTTCCACTTGTGAAACTTTGGCTGCTCTTAGTGGAGATGGAATTGCATTCTATGTCTTGTGGCCACATTATCCCCTTTGGATAACTTCTCATGTTGCCGTCTCCAACTGAATGAATTTTATTGCTTTCAGGTATTTTCCATGATTCCTGGTTTTAGCTCGGAGTTGATGCCGAAAGGTCGTGAACAGGAAAGCCAGGCAAAGATCAAGCGATACATGTACGTGATGGGTTCTATGACCAATGAAGGTACTCTCATGGTGTTTTCTTCTTCCATATTGTCCATTATACATGTGAATATCAATATACTCATTCTGCTGTTTATATTTGACATAGCTTTTATTTCAATCTTGGGCGTAAGACTGGATGATGATGATAGTGCTATGGTGTCATGGTGTGTACCCATCATGCATTGTGATCAATGTCCATATAAGTAAACTAGCAGAGTACAGCCCACTTCAAGTGTTTCTGGCAGTACATTATGATTATTCCACCATTTACCTGTGAATATGTATTTGATCCCGGGCGCATGAATTATTTCTCTCCACTGTTTCATGCAAGCTTTGTAAATGGGGAAGGAGATCATGAGCTCATTAACCTGAGGTGGGAATTGCTTTTGGATGAAGTATGATCATTACATCGACCGTAGTCTTGAAGTCGGGAGTGTTTAACCTTTCCAAGTCTCTCATAATCCAACAGTCATTTACCTTTCCACTTATTTGATCCACAATCCCATTAAATTTGAGGAAGTGATCCTTGTTATGACACGACCACTCCGACGGACAGAGTGACCTCTCAAGATCTCGATCCGCACAACAAGAAGGGAGGAAGAAGAAGGAACAATCACACAAGATAGGAACACATATTTACGTGGTTCGGAGGTTACCCCCTACGTCCACGGGCGACGGCGACAGTGGAACTTCACTAGATGTGGAGAAATATACAAAGAAGTCAGCACCCCAACTTGGAGGAACAAATCCTCTCACAAGAAACTCTCTCAAGCTATCCCCCCAAGACCTCTTTTAGATCTTCTCTCTAAGAAGCTCACTCGGGCTCTCACTTGGGGGCGGGTTTCATTTTTCATCGAATTAGAAAATTATTTGGGACTATTTTATTTTTCTTGGTCCAGTTCAAAAAATTAGCACACCGCCTAATTACTTAGTCCATCGGCTAGTGTGTGCAATTTGATTTTTCACCCTTTATCTTGGTGCATGTTCTATGTTGTTGGTTTTTCTTTCACATTTATTTGGGAACCCATTATTTACATCAGGCAGCCAATGACCGGATGCGTGGAGATTGTTTTCTCACTCTATATTTCATACCGGTTGATCTATTTGCCTGAGTTTTCTTTGTCATTTATTTCTCGTAAGTGTTGTTTACGTAAGACAATGAATATATTTAATTAGGTGGCGATTCATTTTCCACCGTTCATTTTGTGCTGGATGATGCATTTGCAGGGGACTGTATGCCTTCAAATTTATTTATGATTGTGTTGGTTAAATCTGGCAAGACATGATTTTTTGTGCAGAATGATTTTATAAGCCTTTTTTCAAGTAGGATGATCTTACCTTACTTGGGTATCCTTTCTCATTTATGCATGATAATTGTACTTTACACAATCAACACCATGATTTTGTGTGCAGGTTCATTTTTCACCCTATTTTCATGCTCCATGATCTATTTCCTTGGGTTTGGACATGTTTATGGTTTTGGACATAGCTTGGGCACGACTAGGGTGTTATCATCATGCTCGAGTTCGGTCTCACATGCGACCTCTCCATTTACCACACCAGCAGCCCCAGATGGTTCTTCCAGTGCCGCCCCGACCATGACTCCAGATATGTTTAGGCAGATCGTCAACGAGACCGTCTCTCAGAATATCTCTCAGAATATCTCAACCATCGTCGCTCAGACCGTCTCCCAGATGCTCACATCCTTGGGAATTGATAGTAGTAGAGCACCTCCTGCACCTCCTGCACAGCAGCCTCCGGTAAGTATTTTATTTGATTGATTTTCTATTTGTTAACTCTAAATATCATCTTACAAAATATAAGAATTTAGATTGAGGAGGGGAAAATATCATTTTCTTAACTCTAAATATC
This sequence comes from Amorphophallus konjac, assembly GCA_022559845.1. Classification (NCBI taxonomy): domain Eukaryota; kingdom Viridiplantae; phylum Streptophyta; class Magnoliopsida; order Alismatales; family Araceae; genus Amorphophallus; species Amorphophallus konjac. Next base: position 235,334 of record JAHNEJ010002694.1, on the reverse strand, counting down.
ATCTTACACCTATCCTCTGGATATTAGAATCAACAGGCAGACTGTTCTGCAGGATTTTCCATAGGTGTATAGAGATTTTGGTTAGAACTGAAAGTGAAAAGATATGTATAAATTCTATTCACTTGAGTGGGGGAGGATACAGATCTATAAATATTCATAAAGCTAGAATAATATAAGGAAAGTAACATGTAGACATGAATAAAATATGCCAATTTAGGTGAAAAGATCTCCCCAAAGTCTGGTAACTGTCATGGCAGGAAGCCAGGAACAGCACCTCTAAGCAAAGGAAGGGCAGTTCATACAAAGGAGCATAGGTCATAAGTTACCGGTCGGATGGCCGTGCCGGTCATTCCAATACGACCGGGGAGATGAAAGTGACTTGTCAGAACTGACGGAATCCAAATCGGATGCCCGGTTTGAGCTCGGCGCTCAAACTTCATTTTTAAAATACACTTATTTCAAATGAACTGTTAGGACGGGTCCGGGGGTCTAAAATCTGAAATACCGGTCGGATGGCCGTGCCGGTCATTCCAATACGACCGGGGAGATGAAAGTGACTTGTCAGAACTGACGGAATCCAAATCGGATGCCCGGTTTGAGCTCGGCGCTCAAACTTCATTTTTAAAATACACTTAGTTCAAATGAACTGTTAGGACGGGGCATTTGGTTCTAAAATCTGAAATACCGGTCGGATGGCCGTGCCGATCATTCCAATACGACCGGGGAGATGAAAGTGACTTGTCAGAACTGACGGAATCCAAATCGGATGCCCGGTTTGAGCTCGGCGCTCAAACTTCATTTTTAAAATACACTTAGTTCAAATGAACTGTTAGGACGGGTCCGGGGGTCTAAAATTCGAAATACCGGTCGGATGGCCGTGCCGATCATTCCAATACGACCGGGGAGATGAAAGTGACTTGTCAGAACTGACGGAATCCAAATCGGATGCCCGGTTTGAGCTCGGCGCTCAAACTTCATTTTTAAAATACACTTAGTTCAAATGAACTGTTAGGACGGGTCAGTGGGTCTAAAATCGAAATACCGGTCGGATGGCCGTGCCGATCATTCCAATACGACCGGGGAGATGAAAGTGACTTGTCAGAACTGACGGAATCCAAATCGGATGCCCGGTTTGAGCTCGGCGCTCAAACTTCATTTTTAAAATACACTTAGTTCAAATGAACTGTTAGGACGGGGCATTTGGTTCTAAAATCTGAAATACCGGTCGGATGGCCGTGCCGATCATTCCAATACGACCGGGGAGATGAAAGTGACTTGTCAGAACTGACGGAATCCAAATCGGATGCCCGGTTTGAGCTCGGCGCTCAAACTTCATTTTTAAAATACACTTAGTTCAAATGAACTGTTAGGACGGGTCCGGGGGTCTAAAATTCGAAATACCGGTCGGATGGCCGTGCCGATCATTCCAATACGACCGGGGAGATGAAAGTGACTTGTCAGAACTGACGGAATCCAAATCGGATGCCCGGTTTGAGCTCGGCGCTCAAACTTCATTTTTAAAATACAAGATGAAATTTGAACTTATATTGTGTGTGTGTATTTATATATATGAAAATGAGCTGGCTTAAACTATTGGCATACTCTTGTTAATGCTTGATTTCTTTATTAAGTCTTGTTAATGCTTGATTTCTTTATTAAGGATTTGATTATAATTTTTTTAAATGATATACAGGATCATCCGTCGCGAGATGTTGGACGAGACGACGACCAGGATGATGTTGGACGAGACGACGACCAGGATGAGACATATGTGGAGGATTTGTGATTTTATTTTAGTTGTGTATGTTGTCATTTTATTATTATGGATGTATGATTAATTTGTGATTTTATTTTAATTGTGTGTAATTTGAGGTTCGTGGAGATTGTGATCCGTGTAGTTGATTTATTATTGTTTTATGAAATTGTTATTTATCAGGTGCTTGTATGTGATGAATTTGAGATTTGTCGATATTGTTGTCTGTGTAGTTGATTTTATATTTATGTTATGAATTTGTTATTTATCAGGTAATTTATTTATCAGTTTAAATAAATTTTTAAAAAAAAAATAATGCAAAATTAGCGACCGCATGGAGACTGAATTGCGACCGAATAGCGACTATACGTTATATTTCTTTTATTAAATAATTATACTTGGCGACCGACTAGCGACCGAATTGAGACCGAATAAATCCAATAGGTTAATTTTATTTTTAAAAATACAACATAATTAGAGACCGAATAGCGACCGAATTGAGACCGACTTAATTAGCGACCGATCAGGCGACCGATTATAATCGGTCTCTGGCAACGACTGATACTGCGACCGAATTATGTCGGTCGCTATATAGCGACTAGTATATAGCGACCGACATGTTCGGTCGCTAGATAGTCTCTGTTCGGTCGCAATGCAGATTTGCGACCGATCTACGACTGAATAGCGACCGCTAGGTCGGTCGCTATCCGCGATTTTTCTTGTAGTGCGCGTCCTTCTCCTTCCCCATCTGGGCCCTCGCTGTCGTCTCTGGTAGTTGTCTGCGGCACCAACGTCTGGGCGCCTTTCTTCTTCCCCATCTATTGCCCTTTCGGTCGCGATCGTCTCGTGATACTCTGCGCGTCACCGGTGGTACTCTGCGGCTTCGATCATCCTCCGGTCATCGTCTGCGACAACGACGAGTCCTTCTCCTTCCCCATTTGCGCCCTCGTTGTCGTCTTTGGTGGTGGTCTGCGGCAACGACGTCTGGGCGCCTTTCTCCTTCCCCATCTGTTGCCCTTTCGGTCGCGATCGTCTCGTGGTACTCTGCGTGTCACCGGTGGTACTCCGTGGCTTCGATCGTCCATTAGTTATGTTACCATTTCCAGTCTTGGTTATGACACCATGTTCAACTCCACTTTGCATATTTAACGATATCATTATAAACCATGGAGATGCAATTCTGATTTATGTCTCCTCACTTTGTCTGATGGCTTCATAATTTATGTCTCCTTTTGACCTTTGATCTGGAATTTAGAGCATGTGTTGTTAGCAAATATAGCATATTGAAATCCCCTTGCCATCACTTTGCAGGTGTTTGTTTCATCGGTTTATCTAACTTGCATTCATGAGCTAAAAGTGAATATGGATTCATATTAGTTAGCAGTGTAAAGCTGGCTTTAGACATTCATGTTTAAGTCATGTTTAAGTGAATAGTGTGTGTATGTGTGCAGGATTGTGTGTGTGCAGACTGTGTGTGCGTTTGTGTGTGTGTGTTCAGGGGAGACAAAATTGTGTGTGTGTGCAGACTGTGTGTGCGTGTGTGTGTTCAGGGGAGACAGACCGTGGGTGTGTGTGTGTGTTCAGTGGGTATAGGTTGTGTGTGTGTGTGAGAGAGAGAGAATTGTGTGTGTGCAGGGTAGACAGATTGTGCTTGTGCTGACCAATATAGTGTGTGTGCATGTGTGTAGGATTGTGTGTGTGTGCAGGGGAGACATAATGTGTTTTGTGCAATTTTATGTTACACTTATTCTACTGCTTCCAATCTCCTCTGGAAAAATTATCCAGTATTTTCATTTATGATTTTTTTTCTTTGCATTCCTTTCATGCTTTATAAAACAAGTAAGGTGCAAAATGGGTCAAGTATATATGGATACGGGATTGTGTGTGTGTGTGTGAGAGAGAATTATGTGTGTGCAGGGTAGACAGATTGTGCTTGTGCTGATAGAAATTTTTTTTTTTTTTTGGGGGGGGGGAGGGGGGTGTATGTGTGATGACCAATATATATATAGTGTGTGTGTATGTGTGCAGGATTGTGTGCGTGTGGACAAACTGTGTGTGTGTGTGTGTTCAGTGGGTATAGGTTGTGTGTGTGTGTTCAGGGGAGATAGAATTGTGTGTGTACAGACTGTGTGTGCGTGTGTGTGTGTTCAGGGGAGACAGACCGTGGGTGTGTGTGTGTTCAGTGGGTATAGGTTGTGTGTGTGTGTTCAGGGGAGACAGAATTGTGTGTGTGTGCAGACTGTGTGTGCGTATGTGTGTGTGTGTGTTTAGGGGAGACAGACCGTGGGTGTGTGTGTGTTCAGTGGGTATAGGTTGTGTGTGTGTGTGTGTGTGTGTGTGTGTGAGAGAGAGAGAGAGAGAGAGAGAGAGAGAGAGAGAGAGAGAGAGAGAGAGAGAGAAAGAATTATGTGTGTGCAGGGTAGACAGATTGTGCTTGTGCTGACAGGAAATTTTTTTTTTTGGGGAGGGGGGTGTATGTGTGCTGACCAATATAGTGTGTGTGCATGTGTGTAGGATTGTGTGTGTGTGCAGGGGAGATATAATGTGCTTTGTGTAATTTTGTGTTACACTTATTCGTTTATTGCTTCCAATCTCCTCTGGAAAAATTATCCAGTATTTTCATTTATGATTTTTGTTCTTTACATTCTTTTCATGCTCTATAAAATAAGTAAGGTGCAAAATGGGTCAAGTATATATGGATACGGGATTGTGTGTGTGTGTGTGTGTTATGTATTGTGTGTGTGCATGGTATTATTTTTGTGCTTGTGTTGACATGAAATTTTTTTTCGAGGGGAGGGGGGGTGTATGTGTGCTGACCAATATATATATATATAGTGTGTGTGTGTATGTGTGCGGGATTGTGTGCGTGTGGACAAACTGTGTGCGTGTGTGTGTGTTCAGTGGGTATAGGTTGTGTGTGTGTGTTCAGGGGAGACAGAATTGTGTGTGTGCAGACTGTGTGTGCGTGTGTGTGTGTTCAGGGGAGACAGACCGTGGGTGTGTGTGTGTGTTCAGTGGGTATAGGTTGTGTGTGTGTTCAGGAGAGACAGAATTGTGTGTGTGTGTAGACTGTGTGTGCGTGTGTGTGTGTGTGTGTGTGTGTGTGTGTGTGTGTGTGTGTGTGTGTGTGTGTGTTCAGGGGAGACAGATTGTCAGAAAATTGCTCCTTCCCATTACTCATTGCTCCCATTGTTCAATGTTGGTATTATACTCCTTGCCAATGTCAAACTATGGTTGGTCCGATCAGATATGTTTGAGGCAATGATGATGGGTTGGATGGCTTAACAGCAACATGATCCATGTGATTACATTATCTCATGTTCTGAGCCTCATCTCATTACTCTTGTCAAGTTCTTATACTTTACACTCATTGTTATCATTTACTCGTCTTATATCATACACATCTTTCAGGAAAAGAGTTAGAACGAGCAAATAGCAGAAATGTCTAATATATCTATTGCGGGAGGAGAGATTGAAGAACGTGGACTGGTGAAAGATTTAAGACAATCAATCGAGATAGAGAAATTTGCAGTCGAGTTGACTGTTAAACTATGTGACTCTTTATTATCAAAATTTGATAATTTGAAATTGTATAAGAAGAATTGATTGGACAAATTTTTTATATGTTTGAGTAAACATTTCTAACGACTTTGTAAACTTTTCTTAAGTGTGATAAATAATATTTCATTGTGTTCATTCATCTATTCGTCTATTGCTTCCAATGTCCTCTGAAAAAATTTCTAACAACTTTGTAAATATTTCTAACAACTTTGTGAACTTTTCTCTAAGATGAGATCTAATATTCGTGTGAGTGTTTTAAATGTTGATAATTTTTTTCATATGAACATTATGCCAAGGCGTCAAAAGGATTAGAAATTCATATTAATATGTACAAAATATATTTCAAGAAAAAGTATTAATTTAAAAGCGAGATGTGTATTTTAATATTTGACGTTGATAAAATTGACTTATTGCTAAAAGTGTTACAAAAGTTGAATATAATGGTTAGATCACTCATAAAAGGAAACAAATATATTAACTTGACAGGAGCAAAAATTTTAAAAAAGTTCACGTACAAAATATTTCAACATATAAATTTTAAAGATTATTTTAAAAAATTATAAGGAATTATTTTGATGTTATGTAATTTTTATTTCATTTATTGTCTAGTTCAATGCGCGGAAAATATAGTACATGAAACATAATTGTCAAAGTTAAACTCAAATATGTTGAAGAGAGAAAATAATTATGCTATTCAGTCTAAATAAATATTCTCATTATAATTAGGTATAAATAAATTAATATTAATTATGTTTCAATAAAAAGATGATCAAGAATTAGGTATAAATAGATCAAGAATTATTTTAATGTATTTAATATTAATTATGTTTCAATAAAAAGATGATAAAAATAAATATATATTAATAGTATAATATTAAAGATTAGTTAAAATATCATTTAATCAATGGTATTAAATATTACATTCATTATATATAATTTTCATTTTGAATACATATTTAATTAAGGAGTGTTAATTTAGATTATTATTAATAACCAAACATAAAATAAATATCCCTTATTCTCAACCAAACATAAAATAACATCATGCCCTTTGACCCGAGACAAGAAGGGCAATTTAATCTTTTTTCAACCATTATTCTCATTCGTATCCTTTCTTTTTACTAAACGAATAATAAGAATATCACCATACTTATTCTTTACAAACCAAACGACCACGAGAATAAGAATAGGGATAAAATAGCTCAGAATGACTTACGTCAATTCTACTTCAATTTTATCCTCAAATCAAACGGGAGAGTCCCAGGCCTCTTTCACGTAGGGGAGATTCTGGGCTAGTAATGCGCAAGCTCATTAATTTGGCATGCAGTTGAGACAAACTCATCAACAACGACTAAATCGAGTTCACTTTAATATGTATTTAAATAGCGCCCAATAATTAAACCTGCACTCAAATTTGATTGTCAAACCAAATCACGTTTGAGTTTGGCTCGTTCATCATTGGACAAAGGAGAGGCCCGACTCAAACCCAGTTCAAATATTAATCGAATCAAACATGAACGACAGACCCTCGATTGATCAGCTAATTCCTTCCTAGGCAACTGACTCGTTGGTTTGCCTTCACAGCCTGCTTGTGCTTTTGTAGGGTGGCATCGGCAAATCTAACTAATATCAAGAAAATGAACCAATTATGGATTCAAGAAGCATATTGTGTACATTTTAATTTATAAAGCGAGACCGAGCAAGAAAACATAGGCGGGAGCGAGTTGAGCTCCAAGCGATCTAGTTAAGTTCTGAGGCTGAGCATCATCACTTCTCCCCTTAGGGCTTGAGGCGAAAGGACGAGCAATGGGCGATCAAGTTCGAAGCTTCCTCTCGTCAACGATGAGCAAGGGAGAGAGTGACCATCTCGAGGAACTGGAGTTTAGCTTTCTCTATATGAAAAATAGAGAAGTTCTCGTCTAAGGGTGAGATATCTCGGGAGAACTATCTGATACTTAAATCAGCATAGCGTGGAAGGTCTATGATGACAAATTTTGGAGAAAAAAGAGAAGAGAGTGGGTGTTAGGATGGCACCATCATGGTTTTGCTTAAGGAGCAGGATGCATTTCCAGGCATGGCATACTTGATAGAGGTCAAGACGTGCCTTTTATAGTCATGGAATTGTGGTATATTGAAGGCCAATCTTACCGTCGTGACGGGCGTGGCCGTGGGAGTTGGATAGTTATTTGGGCCTGAGCATAGGGTTCGTCAAAGCCATGTGACAGTAAGTGACTGCAAAATAACATGCGACGTGCGCTAAGAGACGTGCAGAGAGAGACGATGGGGGGGGTGTCGGTCCGCCGGCCCTCCGACTGATTGCACTTGGTACATTTGTGTCATTATTAATTAATATGGTTGAAATTCGAAAACAAGATGGGAGGCACCCAAAGCGATGTGAGAGGGTGCCACGTCAATGAATTTGGTGGGTTATTCGGAAAGCCCACGTCTAAGCCCAAGGACACTGTTTGAGTGGTGGCAGCGCCGGGATGGTAAACATTCATGAGACAAAAGGCTAGGTGCCCAAGAAAGAGGTACGTGTATGGGGGCTCCATTTGTTCCAGTGGAATCCACCTTGTTCCTTCGGTGCATTGTAGTCCCCATAAGCTGCTGATTTCACAATATCGGTCATGCTCTCTCTCGGCTGTCAATCTTGTTCCTGTCAGCCTGCTGTCTACCCTTCCCTTCATCTCTGAGGCCTCACTCATCAGATACACAGAGAGAGAGAGATAAAGAGAGAAGGCCAGCTCCGTCCCGGGGTTGCAGGAAGTAACCGGGAGGCGCGGGCTAAAATGGGATGAGACATTGATGCCTCTCCGATACCCGCACGACATGGCAACGAGAGCGCTAGCTCTCTCTTCAGTGAGATAGTGTGTGTGTGCGTGCGTGTGTGTGTGTGTGTGTGTGTGAGAGAGAGAGAGAGAGAGAGAGAGAGATCGGCCTTGGTTAGGCGTCAGCAGTAGGCAACTTCTCACGTAAAGGTTAGGCAGGGGTGGGGTTAACTTTCTGCTGCCTCCACTGCATACGCATTCTCAAGGACACAATCATCCAGCGTTTCCAGCAGCGCCAGCAGCGGCTCGTCGAGTTGAGATTCCTTTAGCAGTGGGCCGTCCTGTACGAGATCTCTCACAACGCGATCACCCCTGCATTATTACTCTCGTCTCTAGATACCGTGGAGATCATCATGCAGAGAGAGAGAGAGAGAGAGAGGGACAGGCGGACGGGGATGGCAGAGGGGAGAAGGGGCGCACCCACTTCACCCCCTCTTCCCCATACAGTCACTGTTGCATGGTGGTTCCTTCACGGGCTCCTCGTCCTTAAAGCTCATTCGCTGCAATAATGGCGTGTCCGCCTCTGCTGCGGCGGGGGCTCTGCTGGGGGGGCCTTTACTAGGGGTTTCGCTCCCTCCCATCATTACTATTCGTTTTTTTATGTACTGTGGAGCCATGCGATCCCTGAGATTAATGGGGGGGGGGGGGGCAAGGGGTGTTAATGTTCGACTTTGATGCAGGTGTGAGAGGGGGAGAAGGAGAGCAGGAGGAGGGGAGGACATATGGATGCAGCACCTCCGTGGTGCTGTGGTCCCGCTGCATCGCCCCCACACACGTACCATAGCTCGATCAGAGAATGCCCAACTCTCAGTTCTGGCCAGCAGAGCTGCTCCTACTTCCACACACAGAGCCCCCTCCCCCACCCCCGGTCTGCTGCATGGTGCCAACTTTGTGCAGCCACAGGTCACATGAAAGGAACAGTCCCTAAAGTTGCTGTTGGCCATGTCCCGTTGCGATTGGTGACCTTGATACCCTCTTGTTCCATCACATTCGTCGTTGCCCACATCGTCATCTTCCTCTCTCTCCCTAAAGCCCCACCCCCCTCCGTCACCACCAATACGTACCCCACCTGCAGTTTTTTTGATTTTTTAACCCAACACTCACCTCTACAAACCTCTCTCTCTCTCTCTCTCTCACACACACAACACACACACACACACGCACACCAACAACAACAACAACAAAAACATAGCAAGCTTTTGTAGTATGCTGTTACATCTCTCTGTCCCTCTCCTCTGCCATGCATACACGCAGCTGCATACACAGAAAAAACCTTGTGGTTAACGGGCTTTTGTGGTATGCTGTTACAAAGGTTTTAATTGACGCCTGCTCTTCTTTGTTGCTATTACTCTGATCAGGAGGAGGAAGGGGCCGGAGGAGTGGGGGGGGGGGGGGGGGGGGGGGAATCTGACTGACGTCGACCGTGTGGCTGGAGACATAATGCTTCTGGACAGTGGGGTCTCCCCTTCTACGAAGCGCTGTCGTCCAAAATTAGTAGTCTTTCGGCTCAGGGGCGAGGCTTTTAATAGTGAACAGCTCACAGCCAACTCGTTTTCCCCCTCCCTCTGATGCAACCAGTAACTCTTTTTCTTCTGCCCTATCTCCACTGCGCAGTGCCCGTAGGTTTATACTGCTACTGCAGCAGCAGCAGCAGCCCCCACCGGCTGCGAATCTGCGATGAGGTATGATGCGCGGGCCGCATTAAAAAGAAAAGCTACCACCGGCTCGGCGTGGGTATGGTGGGTGGTACTTGATGTCGACCGGGTCAGAACAGGGCAGCCTGGCTGGGGGGCACAGCCATGGACCCTGCCGCCTCACTGTGGTAAGGCCATGCTTTGGATTCACATTAGGACATATTCTGACTGTCGTCCCTGTGATTCGGGGACTCTTCGCATCGCAAGTGGTGGGGAACAAGCGTATTGTGATAGTATAATATAATACACGCCTTCAGTCAGTATATAAGTATATATATATATACGCTCTAGTTTCTATTGTCCAGGTCTGTTGTTAATTAGTTTATGAGAAAAGCACCCTGGTTGAGCGAGTTTAGGTTAAGGGGAAAAAGAAATTAGGGAAGGCAGGAGTGTAAGATTTATATCCTATTAAAAGTTTGTGGCCCATAACGACATTAATAAAAGTTGAGGGTTAATAAATAAAATATTAAATTCTATTGGGTTGTTATGAAAAATTAAGTGATTTCTCACCCGCCATCTTTTGATGGAAGGAAAAACCTCTCTTATAAAAGAAAAATAGGTCCTCTCTCTTCACAATGGGTGTACGTATATCCTCCATCACAAGGTGTGCATAAAGGGAGGAGTTTAGAGAGAGAAACATAATTTTTTATCTTCTTCTTGATCTCTTTTACGTTTTGATCTTTTGAAAATTTTGCAATGACACAAGGTAGACTTCCTTATCATATCTTTATGAGTGTGAAAATCATGAAATTCTAACATCTCAGGATTAGAGTCCATGTTCAAATATTGATTACACGAAGTTAAAGAATCCTAACACGGAGAACTTAATTAATTAGCTAGGAATGAAGAATAACCCAAGGGAAATATATATACATTGAGGTCGATCGGGGAAACTCTCGACCATGCATTAAGATGAAGCCTTCGATTAAAGCTTTGAGAGATACGGAGAGAGACGCATGCAAGTAGTTCTCACTGAGCAACAAGTTTGCAATTAATATTCATGTAAATCTGAATAGATTTATCACAACTGCGTCCATGTTGAAAAAATAAATATATGTTTTTTTAATTTATGTTTCACTATTCTACGTAAGCATATATATATATATATATATATATATATATATATATATATATATATATATGACTATTTAATTATGAGGAGAGTCCTCGGTCTAAATAATCAACTTAAGAGTGGATTTATGAGAAACATGTTTATAGAAAAATTCGAATTCATAATAATAAACTTTTTTTCGAGATCAGCTTATAATTAACTATCGATAGTTCCATTAATTTAACCGATCGAGGTTATGGCAAAGGACGCAAGTTTAATTATGGTAAGCCTAAATGCATGTGTGCCTTGGCATCCAAGCATGTGCTACCTATATAATGCTACGTCCGTACGTCAAGCGGTTGCTTCTAATTATAGACTTACATGCGTCCCCAAACTATATATCAAAGTTCTCCAACTGAAATATCAAAGTTTAAATCTTGCATACGCCTTATATATTGACCCGAACTTAAACACGTACGTGGTTTGAACTATTATCACACTCTCCGGCTCTGGATGAGCTTTCCACATCTATGGTCATATATAACAACAGTGCACTTATGCTCTTTAGAAATTACAAGTGTTAATTTGAGGGACAAAAATAGATCAATATACGAACTGTCTTTAGTAAATGCTCAATTATTATTGTCGTGCTTGAAGAGATCGAGTGGGCTTCAAAGAGTAATATATATATATATATATATATATATATATATATATATATAGGTAGAAGGATAAATTATTACCGAAAGTCAAATCCTATAACTCAAAGTCTCTTCCCTCAAATTGGTTTCCATTCAAGTTTCCACTCTAACTTGACGTACTCCCTTATTTTATCCTTATTCTAGGTTATAGTTATAAAAACAACTCTGACAATTACACCGTGAAGAATAAGGTATCTTTTACTTAACTGCACTCCCTTATTTTATCCTTATTCCATCTTTACTCTTTAGTCAACAGTCATGTTGGTCCATGTGATGGTCCGTAAAAACATATAATTCACCTCATTTTTAGATGATACGATACGATACTAATATGTTCCGATTAAACTTACTTTTGAGGGCTTTTCTTTTTTTTTTTGCCCTCTCCCTTGAAAGGAGGATACGTACTGTAACCTAATTAATGACCCAAGCTTTCCCTAAGTTTATATGGTACTAGTCTGTAGTATAAGTTAGAAACCATGCATAAAATATATGACTGATCAGTTTGAGAAGACAGACTCGACAGAATCACTCTGAAGCTTAAGTGGAATTTGAGAGAAATGACAATGCATGAGAGTCACAGGTTAAAAACAGTGAAGTGGTGGTTACCTTTAAGGGGGATTTTCTTCGGGAGGGATACGGTGAAGTTGGAGTTCTGTTGGAATTTGGGCATATTCTCCTGGGTAATAGTCTCGTATTAATTAAATGAGTTGTGGTTCATGTGCTTATGACTCTGGGCCTATGTATCTTAACACCGTGATTTTTTAGATTCAACATGATATCAGAGTATGGTCTTGACCCAACTCCTCTTGCCACCCCCACCCAATTAATGTCCACGGCCCATCTTGACCGTGAGTGAGAGTGTTAAAATTTAGGTATAGTCCCATGGACAATACTCCCGTATTGATTAAATGAGTTATGGTTCATGTACTTTTGACTCTGGGCCTATGTATCTCAACACCATAGTTGTGTGGATTCAACATGGTATCAGAGCAGGCCAAATGAGGGAGAGTGTTGGAACTAATTCGGTTCAAATTGAGCCGAACTTCGGTTCGGTTCGGTTTGGTTTCGTAACGTGTGAAACCGAATAAACTGATTTTATTATTTATATTTATATTTATTAATAATATATATCATAAATATATTAAATTATTTAAAAAACATGATTACATAGACGTATAAACATACAAAATATAAATATTTTTTATTTTTATTTTTATTATATATATAATTTATTAAATTCATATATATTGTAATAAGATATAAAAAATTTGATTTGAACCGAATCAAATCGAATTTGTTTGATTTGATTCGATTTGATTTGAGATTTAATTTAGTTTAATTTAATTTGAAAAAAAAGCACCCAAATCGAATCAAACTGAACCATAAACACCCCTACTTGTATCTTTTGAAATAATTCTAGTATTTAGAGGAAACGGTGCGGCAATGTTCCGGCCGTCACAGCGCGGGCCAGCTTTTAGCAGACGGACGGCCCTTGGGCCGAGCATCCATTACTTATTTTCTGCAGAAGGTTGGTCAAGGCCCAGGATTGGTGGACTGCCGGACCGACTGCCACGCTTGCAAATGGGCCGAGCTACATACCCCGCCCGTCTTTCCCGAATTGGGCCAGGCTATATGCCGTGCTGCTCCGTGAAACAATGTGACGAGGATCTTCGCATGAAAGAATAACCCAGGCATCCTCTGTTTGGAATCGATCATTAAAAAGTGATAATTCTAACAAGACACAAGATGTTATTATAGGATCGCAAATCCGGATCAACTCGGAAGTAGCCTAATCTGGTACAAGCCAGCCTTAGTCAGCGGTCTCATCCGAGTTAACGAACCATGGTTATAGGGCATAATACATCTGTTGTATCATTACTTAGTTATATTTTGAAATAGGCACCCGGTTTTCATTCAAAGGTTTCCCTTTAAATAAGAGAGTTTTTCTAACCACCACAATAATTCTGTTGGAATTTGGGTCTATATCCTGGACAATAGTCCCGTATTAGTTAAATGAGTCGTGATTCATGTGTTTATGACCCCGATTCTGTGTATCTCAACATTGTGATTTTATAAATTTTAACATGGGATGCCAGCGTGGCCTTAGACCTAACTCCATATTGCCATCTCTACCTAATTAATGTTCATGGCCCATCTTGACCGTGAGAGGGAGTGTTAGAATTTGGGTATAGTCTCTTGGACAATAGTCCCGTATTAGTTAAATGAGTTGTGGTTAATGTGATTTATAGTTCATGTGATTATGATGTTGGGCCTGTCCGTCAAGTCAAAGTACTTCTAAACCTAAGCGACACGGAGGAATATTAAACCCCACATGGTACTTAGACGAGGCTACGGTGAATCAGTAATCCCTCCCAAATGCTGCAATCCAGTCTTATATATCTTCGGAGAATAGATATTTTAGTGGGCAGTGAGAAATATGGAGAAATAAAAAAAAAGTGAGAACCCAAAATCCCCGAAAGATTCTTCTCTCTCTCTCTAGGAGATTTTGGAAAAACAAAAAACCCATCACGATACAATCCTTTTCAAATGCATCCTAAATGTTTGCATAATCACGAGAGACGAAAATTAAACCCAAAACAACCTTCTTAACAGGGAATTGAAGAGGCTCAATACAAACAATAGATGGAGTTTGTAAAGTTTTAAACGAGGATTTGCTTCAGACAAGCTCCATGATAAATTATAAAAAAAATAAAGATTGTTGTTAAATGGCGTCCGGGTGGTGCGATCATCACCTAAGACTTTTGGGGGGGCTTCAGGAGTCTGAACATATTATGAAGCGGATTCAACCTCTTGAGATATTCGGAGGCGCCTTCGGATGTACCATTATTCAAGCTGGCAGCATGTATAGAGTCGACTCAGAATTTATAAAGGACAATATCTTAGTAGAAAGAATATATACAAGAACGTGTCTTCTAAGATACTTCTAGATAGCATGCATCTAATTAATTGCGGAATGAAATACATGAAGAAGCAGTGTACCAAGGATAATACGACATGAAACATCCGAGTAAGTGGTATGAAATGTTAATAGTTATTGGAAAAGAGGGAGGCTCACATATCAAACACTAGAATCGATTCCCAATATTTGTCGATCGAAACCTCTATTTTTCAATCCAAATTCAATCCTGTATTTTTTTTAATTGAAACCTATATTTCTTAATCCAAACTCTATTTCTCAAATCAAATCTACATTTTTTTCAAACTTAACCTGCATTTAATTATCTGACCAATTCTAGCCATAGGTGTATTTGGTTTACCCAATAAGATTTTATTCATGAATGATATTATGAATACACTAGTTAAAAAAAATATCATGATTATCCCTTTTATTGTCGCCGAAGGCGTATAAATGTAAGCTACGCTCTTGTAGGGGGCAGAGGTATTCGTATTTTGTTTTGCAGGGGGAGGAGGGTCGGGTAGTGGTGGTATTCCTTGTAGTAAAAATGCAATCGAGATTAATATTTCTGATATTACAAATGTATTATTTACTTTATCAAATTTTTAGCGGGGATATTCATTTCAAAAGCACAGTTAATTAAGTATTTGCCTTGGATTACCTTTTCGTTTATCTTTCTCCCTCCTAAGGTGACAAATTAACCTGGGCAAATTGATCAGTTTGTTGCTTGATATTAAATATATATGGATGGGGCACTACTAAAACCGAATATTCATAACAGAATAACTAATCCATCACACTGATGTTTTAAATAATTTTTTTTTTGTCATATTTAACGAAAGTGACTACTTATCAATTTTCTCTATGAATAAAAGGACAACCTTTATATAATTAATTAGGTGTTAAGGTCAGTGTCATTATTGTGGTATGAAAGTGGCCAACATGCATGCAAGTAGGCACCACTTACCTGCTGTGTAGCTTCCAAATGTTGCTGTAAGCACTGTCAAAGAGGTTGATGATATCCTCTGTCTGCAACTGAAAAAAACATATATCTATGAATTTAGCTATTTAACATGTAATTAGCTAGGCTAGTCGAGAAATTTCAGAATAAAGAAAGAATATTGTTTACCTTCGATGACTTTTGATTTTGAACAATTTGTTTAAAGATAAGGTCATTTTGCTCAAAAAGTTGCTTTGTTCTATCGTCATTTCCTCCGAACAATCCTATAAACATGCAGAGAGGTACGTACGTAGAGTGAGAAACTTACGTATATATCTAACACAAGATCCTAAGCCAAAAGAAGAAAATAAAAAAATATATGTCTAGTAATTAGATGATTCCCAACAATAATTAAAGAAAAATGACCATCTAACAAAAGAGATCGCAACTAATTAACAAATCCACCTAATTAAACTCCTCACCCAGTCGAACAAAGGAAACCTATAGAAAGGAAACCACCTTCCCCTTGGCAGCTCCTAATTAAGAATATCCTCCGTAACCGGGGTCCAACCAATAGCCTAAAGAGTACAATTAATAGCCTTGCTATAAAAATAGGGAGATTTCTGTGGCCTAATCCCATGGACAGGACAGATTTGCGGGTTGGCCCAGTCCCTTGGACGTCTCTAGTTGATTGGTCTAACTCTAGCTCACGTAGAAGTGGATTGACTCCGAGTTAACTCCGAATTTTCTAATCCACCTAAGAAGGTGGGATCGACGAGTTAACTCGGTTGGAATTATAAACTAAAATCCGATTAAATAAGTGAATCTTGTGAATCATGATTCACTAAACTACTTATTATACTAAAAAGATATAGCTTAAGATGAGAAGGGATTTAGCAATTAAAGATAAAGTCATACATGTCAATTGTAATGAGCAAATACATAGATAGCACGGAGATACATGTCATCAACATCAACAAAAACCTTATCCCATCGACATGGGAAAACAGTATATATGCATACGGGGGTTATATATATATATATGTATGTGTGTGTGTGTGTGTGTGTGTGTGTGTGTAGTGACCACTAGAATTGAAAGACGTTACCTTTTCATTTTGTCCCCAATCGCATTTGGTGTAACTAAAATACACATGCATGGTACTAGCTCTGTCAGCTTAATTTATAAGCTTAATAGCATAATAATCACAAATTAAAGGCATATCAAAAAAGTTAATTAAGTAAAGGCACAAACCATCATTTTGACTTGCGCCTTCCTCTGGTGCATCCAGATTACGAGGTAATGAATTTACTGACCAACCTCCAATGATATCCTGAGAATGTATATATATATCATCTGTTTTTGTCAAGCTCATAAATTATCAACAAAATTTCCAAATAGTAAGGGAAAGAAGTATGTAATTATGAACATAGCTATTCAAGATAGGCTTTGTTTAATATTGAAAGAACTTTACTATATTAACTGGTCAATAATAGTCGAAAAGCCACATCTTCACGATAGAAACACATGTACATCCATCGTTAAAGCACCATGAAATGATATTGAAATATGTCAAAAATGACCAAATATATATATAATTGGCTCATATTTGTTAATTAGAAAGCTACGTACACCTTTAATTAGGATAGAAATAAACACATCTAGTATCAATGCAACGTGAAATATGACAAAAATCAAAAGACACATATATAATCGGTCAACACTTTGTTGAAAAGCTAGCCATGCCTTCAGGATATATATATATATATATATATATATATATATATATATATATATATATATATGTATATAAAGCACTGTGTCAAAAAATGAAATGTATATATTCATCGACGTACAGCAATAAGACATTAACTAAGCATGTCAGAGAATAAAATTGTACAAACACCCTCCACTTGTCTATACACTATTGATCAGGAGATATATTTAATTAGGATCGATGCATACAAACTTTGGAATAATTTAGAACATACAGTATAGTATTTGCATCGAAGAGCCACATCTCTTGTCGTCTTTCTCCCTTGCAGATCATAACTAATTTGAGCATACTGAAGCAGTTTCGGTTGACTGGCATATCTGCATGTTTATATATATATATAGAGTGAGTTTTCTCATCGATCAAAAGGGTGTGGAAAGAGGAGATCAGATGGAGATCAAGATAAACATATACACATAGTAGATTCTACGTACGTACAAATTAACATGTGAAACTCGCACGTGCAATTAATGGCATTCTAATATTAGCACTAAATATTTTTTTACAAAAAAAGGAAGAGATTCTAACCATATATGAATGGAGGTCAATTAAGTTAGTCGGTTTGATAGTACTCTTTATTTGATGCACCTTAGTATATTAATAGACATTATACGATTCTTGCGCTGGTCTAGAATAAAGAAAAAAAATAACGTAAATATATATGGTCAATTAAAGAAGATATATACTTTTTTTGCAAAAAATGCGATTATATATATAGCCAACAAGAATGTTGTCTGCACTCTCCGTAGGCTAAACAAATGAGATAGAGTTCGGATGATTGTGATGATGATCGATCAACGTCAAGTGTTATATAACACTTAGAATTTTGTGAGCAACAAGAGAAGTACGTAGTAGAATATTATTAGGTCATGGTCATCCAACTCATAACCCTAAGTGGAATAGAGAGGGATATATATACCACATTATATTTTTTATTTTATTTTTGTCACCACATGACGTGGCACTATATATTCTTACACGTCCCCCCGTGTCCAAGTCAATTTAAATTAAATTTTGTCATGTAAACTATGAGTCTACGGCAAATACAGAGTGCACAAACCCTTATCAGTATTATGGACTCTTACCATATCAGAGTTATTTAACTATCTAATTCAAAATCATAAGATGTCGAGTAGAGAGGGACATCACATTATATTTCTATTTTATTTGTCACCGTACATCGTGTGATTATTTTTGCAGAAAGAAACAAGACATATATGCATGTGTGTGTAAACATCAATTTATATAATGTATAATATATATAACCCATGTTCAATATCGATCAAAATACAAAAGCGATAATCACAAAAAAAAAGATGGTAGCAACAAAAATCATTGAACAAGGAGAACAAACTCACTCGTTCATGCCACCTTCCAAGATCGCCTGTTCTTCTTTAGACCAATCGGTGTTGGTGGCAGCGCCGTACCTCAGCCACCCAAACCCAGCTTTGGGGCCCCTGGTCGTGACGCCACCGCCGCTTCCCACTGGATACTGATTGCTGCGCAGGTCCCAACCTTCCGCATTCTCGCCAGCATAAGCATCGCCACCGAATTCACCATGGAAGGAGAAAGATGGCGGGAGAGCATGGCCTCCACTTCCAGTTCCCTCTGCAGAGAACACGGATGTGCTGCTGCTTGGTAGTGCATCAGGGTGAGGAGACATGAAAACTTGAGGAAGAGCAGGGGCACTGAAGTGGACGGCATCGTCGCCGGGGAGGCTGCCATGAACAGGAAGTGCAAGGTGGGGAAGGTGAGGGTGCTTCTGCTCCCCTGGACACGAGTTCACGGCTCCGTAATCACCATGGCTGAGATATGCATGGTTTCCGAGGGCAGCGTCATAGGCAGGGGAAGGAGTACTCTGGGTATGGTGGGTCTCCAGGTAGACAGATGAAGAAAGGTGCTGCGGGGGTGGTGGACAGCCACAGCTTGCGGCGTGGGGAGAAGGGAAAGAGAGAGGAGGCCCGACCCGGATCGGCAAGGCCGTTTCCAAACCAAGAAAAGGGAAAGGATGGCGGTGGTGCTGCTGTTGCCGCTGGGCCTGGACGACCCCGCCCAGAGAAGGAGAACCAAGCGGTGGCAAAGACCGGAGGGCAGAGGTGTCGACGTTGGGAAAGCATGAAGAAGAAGGGGCGGCGTGCTGTGGGCGGCGCTTTTTCCGCGGCGGCTCCAGTGCTGCTGCGTTGACGGCGTCATCCGGGTGAGGAGGAGGAGGAGGGGGCAGGCCATGACGGGGGGAGGCAACGTTGCCAGGGAAGGAAGCCATGCATGAAAGGAGGAAGAGTTAAGGGAGAGAAGGAGAGTTGTGTAGCTAGGTTTCCGGATTGTCCTTCTCCTGTTACAATACGAACTCCCTGGTATCCCACTTATTCTTGATAAAAAAAGACTAATTTTTTCTCAACCCTGAGAGAGCTCTAACTCTCTCTCCTCCCATCCCTTCTTCCTCCACCGCTTCCCTCCCTCCAACCTTCGTTCTCCGCCCACAGTGGCCACCCGTTCGAGTTAATAATTACGCGGGTGAGGGGTGCATGGACATGCAGGTGAAATCCTACGCTGGACAAGACTTCCACCTACACACGCAAATTAAGCGATTGAACATCTCAAAGAGATGGAAGAGCCCACCATGCAGGGTTCCGGAATCCATGGCTGCCCGCCGGCATGCATGTCTCTGCATGTAAAGCGACAGGTCCATGGGTGCAGAAGTTAAAAGGCTGCCCACAAACAGGATGCGAGAAAGACAGAAGGAAAAGATGAGGGGGGCAGAAGACCAGGCGGGGAGGAGACACGCGGGGCGAGGGAGACGTTTGTACGAGTTGCGCGGATAAAGAGGAGAGAGAGAGAGAGAGAGAGAGAGAGAGAGAGAGAGAGAGAGAGAGAGAGGGGTGAGAATCTGGGACTCTTAATAATTATTAGGTGGCCGGGGTTAATTTGTTAGAAGTGTGCGAGTTTGTTAAAACCTCTCTCCAAATAAAACCTCTTCCACAGGGAGTTAGGAGTGGCCTTGCGCCGAAGAGTCGCGTTGAGGAAATGGAGTTACCTATTTACCTATATTTACCCACGGTAAACTACCACGGAAAACATATATATAAGCCGGCCCAAATGCGCGCGCTGCTTACAGTTCTTATTCTGATAGACTCGATGGAGAAAAGTCGCCGAAATTTGGTTGCAAACAGAGGAAGTACAATCAAAAAGCTTAGAGGAGAGGTTCCTCTAGCCTGGAAAGAAGAGAAAAATAACAACTTATCAATTGCACAGTTTTAAGGGTCTTTTTTCCAGGACACAACTCTACCCAACAAAATAACTCTAGCCCATGTCTGGAGATCGAAAGGATAATGTTTGAAGGCAAACATTCTCTACATAAAGAGCTTACTTCCCCATAAAACAACATCAGTGTGACTCTTCCAGATGCTCCAGCATACCACATGAGGTGGCATAAAAACAAAGCTTAGCAGGATCACCACTGCCAAATCTCAGCTTCATGCTCTGGATGCAAGACCACATGCCCTCCAGTACTGTCCCAATGCAAACTGAAGAGGTATACCAACAAGGCAGCCAAAGATATCCCAAACTTCCTGCCTAAAGAAGCATTGGAGAAACCAAGTGATCCACGGATTCAGGGCCACCAACCACCCATCAAGAAAATAATAATATCCCTGATGAAGATAATAAAATAAAATAATAACTGGCTGCATCCATGTGAATGGCTATACCTTACTCATCACCATCTCCACAGGCCATGCATAAACACCGATCTGGAACAGTATTCCAGATCTCTAATCACTCTTCCTCTTCCAATCTCTCTTCTCCAAATCACTGCAATGAGAATCAAGACGGGGACCACTGTCATGGGCGGAGCAGAAGAGAAACCACTCAAACAGAAAGTGCAGGAGTCTCCAAAGGGATTAATAAATCTTTATCAAAACGGATATATAGTCAAGGACCTTCTACAGACTCTGGAGGGCTTGGGTAATGTAGTGCAATTGGGGTTCAACCTACATGGTACAGTAGGTTGATCCAACAAGCTGTGTGGGGATCATTTCAAAATCAAGCCAATGTGTGTCCAGGGTGGTGGAAGAGATGACAAAAGGCAGATTGTGTAGCAAACACTTGAAGGTTCATGCTCTCATGACAAATAATTCTCAACTATTTTTGAGGGCTTCTTGTTTCCCGCCGAGATTTTTGCCATGACCGGATCCAACCCTTGTGAGGTATTATCCTCTTTGAACCAAATCTACACAGTTTTATCCCTAGAAGGCACCTCATAATGCAGTAGGGGGTCCAAGCACAATGAGACTATCACCACGTCCAGCATCCCCTTCCGAGGACTTGGGCCCAGTCCATCACTGAGGATGCTTTCACCTGTGCCTGTCATGCCCAACAGACCTTGCTACACCACGAGGTGTCCTTTTTGTGACAAAACCATGTGGACTTGATTCAAAATGGATGATTCCTCGCAAGGTTTGGATCGAGTCATGACTTTTTTTTTATGATAGAGAATCTAACAAGACTAATAAATCTCGGACTCATATCTCTCGAGGATTAAATGTGAACTAGATAACCCCCCTCCCCCAATGTCGGACGATATATCCTTCCTTCCTTGTCCTTAACCAATCTAATTGAGACCCTCAGTAATTGTAGTGGATGGAATTTTAGCTATTCTGGAAAAAAAAGTCAATGGGTTTTTGGAAAACATGTTGTCCATGACTTGCTATTGAATACATGTAAGTATTATCAAACATGGGCCGGTTTCAGATAATGTAATGTCTTGGCATTTAATAAATGAAAGGATACATTTGTAAATGTGGAATTAGGGCCAAAAGAAAAAAAGTTATCTATATTTTTAATTCAAAGAGATTACAATGTATATGTACCTGGGAACTCACAATTAAGGCCAGACACACAATGAGAACAAAATAACAAAAATATCCTAAACTTAATTATTTTAACACTCCCCCTCAAGCTAGAGCATATATATCAAACATGCCCAGCTTGTCACATAGAACACTGAATCGGCAAACTCCAAGCGACTTTGTGAAGAGATCAGCAAGTTGGTCCTCGGTAGAAGTGAAAGGAGTACTAATCTTCTGAGACATTACGGCATCCCGAACAAAATGGCAATCAACCTCAATATTGTTGGAAGCACTAAAATATTCGTGTATAAAAATATCTTGTGTTCTTTTGATTCAGGATCATCTATCCCACCGAGCGTGCCAACTAGTTTGATGCACTCAAGATTCAGATGGTAGAAATGTCGGGTGTTCTTTCATCGGTTTATCGATTTATCTAGTGCGAGGGCATGCCAGTCACCTATGTGACAATATGTTCGGATTTCAAGACTGGAGTGGTCCGAAGCCCAGGGTGCGCTCCGTCTGACTGACCAGACGATTGTGGGTATCAGGTCGGGACTGGAGACCCGCCGCGCCATAAAGGTCACAGCGTTAATTACATCCCCTCGGAGAGGGAAAAACCTTTGATTAATCACCAAGATTTGGGGCCTCGTGGCCTAAACATCGATTTTCATTAAAGCATGCAAGTTGGGTTGACATTATTAAGATCCCCTATGCTAGGAACCCTATCGGTCACATGCGGACCATTTCATGTTCGGACGAGGGTCCGGTTTAAGGGTATCCCAAGTATACGTACAATACTGGGGCCAATGTGTATGCCGGGGTACGGCAAATTTAGTATCTCATGAAGTGAGAAATTACGGTCAGATCCCGATTAAACGGTCAAAACATCGTAGGATATCGGCCCGGTGCCAAGTCAAGCCAAGACCATGAGAGGATGGTCAGGCTTATCTTGCGAGGGCAACTTTGATATTTCCCCACGTACGGGGTCAAAGGGGGAGAGATCTCGGATAAATCGCCATTGGTTTTAAGTTCATTAGCATTTATTTTATTTGAGCGTTGGTTCTCTTCTTTCTTTTCTTGTTAGATCAATGTCTTACTATGCATGCCATCTGTTTCATATATGTGCATTTTTTTTATCATTTTTTTGGGGGGTTTGCAGAATCGGCGCCTACTGAACATGCGTTTAATTTAATTAGGGCCCGGGGCATGGGCGCATATTATTTTGTTAGTTCAGGGGATTTGGCACCTGTGCGGACAGGCATTAAATTTAATTGGCGCCCTGATCCCGGGCGCATATTCTTTTATTATTATAATTTCTTGTGATCTCTATCAGGGGGATTAGCGCCCGTTGGCCGGTCGTTAATTAATTAACAACTGCTTGCGCAGTCGTTCATTCTTCATTTCTTTTCTTCGTTTAAATTTCTTAATTCAGAGAATTAGCGCCTTCTGAGAAGGGCATTCATTAATTAGCGACTGCTTATGTGGTCGTTAAATATGGGATTTGTTATTATTATTATATATATTTTCTTAAATTTTGGAATTAGCGTCTCTATGAATGGTCGTTAATTATAGTTTTATTTTCTTTTATAAATTCTTAAATTCAGGAATTAGCGCATGTTTTATTGGTCGTTCATTAAATAGCGACTGCCCAAATGGTCATTTATTCAGTTGATTAGCGGTACTTGGTATGGGTGCAGTTTCTTTAATCTTCACAGAACAATGTATGTTCTACCTGTGAAGGGTGGGTCGACTCACCCTTGCGGTAGGTCGACCTACCCCTCACAGAGAAGGCAGACAGCAGCTCACTCTTGGGATTTTTGATTGGTTTCTTTTTTAACATGGGTTGATTTGAGTTAAACAACTTTTAATTTTAGTCAAAGTGACATTGTTCTTAAGTCATTAGTCCTGGCAAAATTTCGGCAGCACCTCCCCTAGACCCGGAGCGTGGGGGTGACAAATGGAGGCGCGCCCTATGGAGAGAACTCCGACAGCCCCGAACAAAAAGGGATACGCGCGAAGCAACATGCTCCCCGGGGTATGCGCGAAAGTGACAACACCCTTTCACCCATTGTGGGAGCGGAGATCCCGAGGGCTAGCCTACGAGGGACCCCACCGATCCACAGGCCGCCACGAACTCGTCGTCGAGATGTGGACTTCTTTTTTATCACTGTGTAAGTCTTTTGATATCCACCTTCGAAAAGAGGAGTCACCGGGGAACACGCTATGATGAAGCGGACCCCCGACGATCCGAGAGTGGTTAAGAAATCAGAATCGGAAAGAGACGAGTATTGGGCTTCCGATGGTTGGTGACCTCGAAGACATATCTATGGATTTAGATAGACCCCGGGCCGGTGGCCATCGTGATAAAAAAATCACCAAATAGGTGGCTTGAAGAAAATCAAAAAGGGGTTACATCCTGTCTACTGCGGGAAAGGAGGTAGAACAAAAAGAAAAGACAACAAAAATATCACATATATATATATATACATATATATATATATATATGTATATATATATATATACACACACACACACACACACACACACATATATATATATATATATATATATATATATATATATATATGTCACGTCCCGACGCAGAATATCGAGGCGCGACGAGTCGAAACACTCAAGTCGATCAGAGCACGAATACTGGGGTCCAAGCCACAAGAATAGATAAGATGAAATGGATACTCTTATTTCATCAAAATAAAGTTTTACAACAATCTTAAGCCTTACGATACAAGATACAACTTCAAAATAAAAATATAATTCTAGTAAGAGCAACCGTTCATAAACCTAGGTAACTAAGGTAATCTTGATTCCTCGATCACTCTAGCTCATTCCCAAGAGTTTGGAGTTCATCATCGGAATTACCTGAAATGTTAACCGGAAAACGTAGGGTGAGCGGAATGCTCAGTAGGACTTATATCTCTATATCAGGCAACTTAAAGTAATTAGCAGTTTGGATAAAGGTATGTGCTGTGCCGAGAAACGTAAATAAAATATGGAACAAGCATAGGAGAGAGAGTAAAGTAATGCAGTAATTGGAATCACAAGTAGACAAGATATCAAGAGTAAAGTTCAAGTAGAGAATGATCATGTAGCAAGTAATATCATGGAATTGGCCATTTTACGCAAGTATGTACAAGTCAAGTACTTCATGTATTCAAGCAAGACAGGAAATTCACAAACTGTGGAATGTCATACATTAATCTAGCAAGTCAAGCACTTCGGTGCAATGCCACACTAGGTCATTCAACTCCCATGGGCACAAGTACTTTCGGACGCTCTCCCCAGGACCAGACCGGGCCCCATTAACGCCATGCATTGGGTTATGGATCATAGATCCCAAGTATATTTAGACATCCACATAATATGTATGGCCAAAGAATTTCAAGGTAGAGCTTATGAAATAAAGTACAGATCAAGCAAAATTATCATTCAAGGGACCAGTAGTACAAGATTTCAAGTAGATGTAAGAGAAGTCCAATGATGATTTTAAGACATAATGTTTAACGACATTAAGATAATCAGAAGGCATCATGTTTAACGACATTAAGTCGGTAAGAGAATTGGATTGACAGCTTATTCGGTTCTCTCGAAAAACCTTGTTAAACAGGTTTAGATCAAGTTTTTAACAGTCGGGTGCTTAATTAGAAAACCGAGGAATCATGGCCAGATAAGAGGTGGGACAGTGGGAAGCTCCCCTCGCATTCGCGAGATCCTAATTAATAAATCACTTATATATCCACTTAAAGCGTTTGTCCGTTGACCTTTTTCCTTAGACACCATTTTTCCTTGGAAATCTAGTTATTTACACGACTTGTTGAAAATACGATAACGTGATAACACGGAAATCGTTAAAACTCGTATCCATCATGATTATGCAACTAAGTCCATGAAATTTTACAGATAATATCTACTTCATTTAACATGCCAGGGATATAATATAGTCAAGGAGATATCAAAGATATCATGATGGTGACAAGAACTAGGACGGAAAGATAAGCTCATAGGATAGAATTATTATCTTTCATAACCTTAACTTAATCATGTGTGAATTTAAATGATATGCAACTTAACATGACATATCTAAAATGCTAAATGATATATTGGTTCAATTACAACCTGAAAACATCACAATCGGGGTAGAGATCGTGCATCTGGAACACGATCTTAGAAAGACACCGTGATCCGAGGGCGGTTAAAAATCTCGGTTAAAATCTTATATCCAATTGTATAGATAGCATGCTTAATACACAATAAAATTTGGGGAAAATGGTATAGAATCAAGGTAGCCATGCATCTACATCTAATACATTCATCAATTTGAGTTTAACTTGAGAGAATACCTACCTAGTTGAAGATCGAAGAATAAGAAATTTAAGAACGAAGAACGCTTTCGAACACTCCTCCAACTTCGAGCTTTCTCCCTTTCTCCAACCAGCAATTCCTCCCAAGAGATTTGTGCTTTGAGTAGGGAAGAGCCTAGACCTATATATAGGCCAAAATCTCCCACCTACTTTCACTATTCCACCAACCTCATTCCACCATGTCACTATTACACCAACCTTGTTCTACTATTATACCAACTTCATTACACCAACTTTGTTCCACTATGTGGATGATATAATTTATGACCTCATTTATTCAATGATGTAAGAATTACCTCATCTATGACCTCATTTATTCAATGATGTAGGAATGACCTCATCCATTAATTAGGATTAGATTAAAGCTAATAAAAATCGGATGCCGACGTCTTCGTCTTTTCGAAATTGTATCGCGAACCTCGCCGTTCGTGTTACCACATGGAATAGGGTTCATATTTATGTATTCTATACTTTTAAAGACATAACAGAAAAATATTCAGAATTTAGACATAACAAAAAATATTCATAATTTATTTTATTTTCATCTTTCATTATTTCTTTTATATATATATAAATGCATATAAAAAATTTTGAGTTGCTACATCCTCCCCCACTTAAAAGAATTTGATCCTCCAAATTCACATCATGTAATAGTAATTTAAAAATTCAAAATGAAGGATTCAAAATTCTAACATGAGATCAAATCTAGGTACTTCTTCTTGATTGACTCTTCTAATTCCCAAGTAGCCTCCTCAAATCCACGTTTACTCCATTGGACTTTTACCATCGGTATAGCCCTATTCCTTAGCTGGTGAAATTTCTGATCTAAGATCTTGATCGGTCTTTCTTCATAAGATAAATCCTTCTGTAGCTTCAAGTCATCGAATTGAATCACATGCGAAGGATCATACACATATTTCCTAAGCATGGATACATGAAATACATCATGGACACCGGCCAATTGTGGAGGCAAAGCCAGCTTGTATGCCACTTCACCGATTCGTTCTAGAATCTCAAAAGGGCCCATAAATCTTGGACTCAGTTTTCCATTGATATCAAACCTCTTAATTCCTCGCGTGGGTGAAATTTTTAAGAAGACATGCTCCCCCACTTGAAATTCAAGATCTCTTTTTCGATTATCGGCATAACTCTTTTGCCGTGATTGAGTAATTTTCAGCCTTTCACGGATCAACTGAATATTGTGAGTTGTATCTTGAATAATATCGGGACCCATCAATCCCTTCTCTCCAACCTCACTCCAGCATAGGGGTGATCTACAACTCCTACCATACAATGCTTCAAAAGGTGCCATCTGAATGCTAGACTGATAACTGTTGTTATATGCAAATTCAATCAATGGCAAATGTTCATGCCAACTTCTCTCAAAATCTATCATACAAGCTCTTAACATTTTTTCGATAATCTGATTTGTCCTCTCGGTTTGTCTATTTGTCTGAGGGTGGAAAGCCGTACTAAAATTCAGTCTAGTACCCAAGGATGATTGCAAACCTTTCCAGAAGTGAGAGGTGAATCTCGGATCTCTATCCAAAATAATAGAAGTTGGAATACCGTGTAGCCTTACAACCTCCCTGATATATAGGGCAGCTAGAACATCCACGGTCCATTTGGTTTTGATGGGCAGGAAGTGAGCAGACTTAGTTAGTCGGTCCAAGGTAAGTAGGCTGCAAGAGCCAAAGATATTGGGAGGCAGGCCATAAAAGTAAAAGGGAAGCAGGCTGCAGGAGCCAAAGTTGGGAAGCTGGCCACGAGGGCCAGAATTGGGAAGCAAGCTACGAGAGCCGAAATTGGGGAGCAGGCCACGAAGGCTAAAGGTAAGCAGGCTGCAAGAGCCAAAGTTGGGAAGCAGGCCGTGAAGGCCAAAAGTAAGCAGTCTACACGAGCCAAAGTTACGGGAGGCGGGCCGTGGAGGCCGGATTAGGGAAGCAGACTGTAAGAGCTAAAGGGAAGCAGGCTGCAAGAGCCAAAGTTGGGAAGCGGGCTGCAAGAGCCGGAATTATGGGGAGCAGGCTACGGAAGCCAAATCAGGGAAGTAGGCTACGGAAGCCAAATCAGAGAAGCAGGCTACAAGCGCCAAAATTGGGGCGCAAGATGTGAACGCCCAAATCGGGGAAGCGGACTATAGAAGTCGGAGTTGGGAGATTAACGAGCCGTGAGGGCAGGAGGTAGGCCATGGGGGCCAAGATTGGGCTCTATGAGCCAGAGCTGGGAAAGTAGGCTTCGCTAGCCAAAATTGAGTTTATTGTAAACACATATTTTTATTATTTATTATTTTTTTATTGTAATTTTTTTTTGCTCAAGCATGCAAGCATTCATTAGCAGACATAACATAAATATAAGTAAGGCAGCTCCCTCTGTAGGGGATAGGATAGGGACATCGCCCAAAATTCGTAGACACGGTGCGGGTCACGAGGCACAATTGAGAGGTGGTGCACCCGTCAAGAGGATATCGCATGTCTTGCACGCATAGCCCTAATTCACGCATTTCACCCGAGGTAATTCTCTGTGGCGTGGCAGTGCGAATGTGTGAACAAAGAGCCTTAATCACAGGGATATGCAGGTTTTCCTGGTGACACTCGAGGATCACTCTAGCGCCTACACATTAGTTCCAGATTTTTGACTTTCGGTAGCTTCACACAGCCCCCAACTGTTTATTTTGGTAGCAAATTTCACCGTTCGGCGCGAGTCTCCTCATGTGTCTCAATGGGGATTCCCGGCTACTAAGATGCGTCCTTATTATGATTCTATTACGGATTCCACCGTTTGACGCGAGTCTCCTCATGTGTCTCAATGGGGATTCCCGGCTAATAGGTTTCATCCTTATTATAATTCGCTTCACCATTTCACGCGAGTCTCCTCATGTGTCTCAATGGGGATTCCCGGCTACTCGGATTCACGTCTTTTTTTTTCTCTCTCTTTTTTCTCTCTTTTTTTCTTTTTTTTCTTTTTTTTTTACAGTGGGGGTAGGCAGCTTTTTCCTCACGATTACCTTTCACGCGAGTGCAGGAATTCAAGTCTCCGTAGAGTGCTAAGAAGAAATTCGGGTAATCCCTATAGTCGAAGGCTATTGAACACATTAAGTGCTAAGTGTGGGAGCGTTGCCTCAGGTTTATTTTGTGAGTTGGGCTTAGCGATTCAGCCATGACTCTTCCCCTTGACGTGTGCACTCGCCATAATTGAGTTTCCTTCGAGCGTATGCCGTGACGCGCGCGCATCCAGTATCAGGGCGATATTATTATTTAGCAAGGAAACACGGTCTTAGAAAATTTCAAGGAGGTGTATTATTCTATATTAAGCAAGCATGCAAACAGGGCAATCAAGCATTCTCTTCTTTTGTCTCTGTTTTCTTTTTTTTTTGTGTGTTTGTTTTATTATTATTATTATTATTTTGGGTGTTTTTTTTTTGTTTTTGTTTGTTTATTTTTTTTTGCATAAGAAAATATTATTGTTACGTATAAGTGTAGTGGTAGTAAAGGTATTAGGGAGGCAGACCACAAAAGGACTGAGAGGATATTAGGGAAGCGGGCTGCAGGAGCCGAAGTTATGGGATGCGGGCCGCGAAGGCCGAATTCTGGGAAGCAGGCTACGAGAGCCAGACTTGGGAAGCAGGCCACGAAGGCCAAAGGTAAGTAGGCTACGAGGGCCAGAATTGGGGAAGTGGGCTACAAGCCGAAGCTGAGAAGCGAGCTGCAAAGAGCCGAAGTTGGGAAGTAGGCTACGAGAGCCAGACTTGGGAAGTAGGCCACGAAGGCCAAAGGTAAGCAGGCTACGAGGGCCAGAATTGGGGAAGCGGGCTACAAGCCAAAGCTGAGAAGCGGGCTGCAAAGAGCCGAAGTTGGGAAGTAGGCTACGAGAGCCAGACTTGGGAAACGGGCTGCAAGAGCCGAAGTTATGGGAAGCGAGCCGTGCAGGCCGAAATCAGGAAAGCGGGCTACGAAAGCCAAAATTGGGAAGCAGGCGACAAAGGCCAAAGTTGAGAAGCGGGTTGCAAAGGGCCAAAAATAAAAAAAGCAGTCTATCGAAGCCAAGAGACATCAAGAGAGCAGGCCGTGTATGCCAACGGGCCTTGAGAGTAGGCTATAAAACTGAAGGATTATTGAGAGGGGGGATTGATGAACACCGGTGACACCTCTCTTCTTTGTACTTCTGTTCATCTTTTCTATCTTCTTTTGTTCTCTTTTCTTTTCTTTTTTTTTTTTTGCTCTCTTTTCTTCTCTTCATTTTCTTTTTTTTGGCATAAAGCATGGCGAATGATCCCTGTGAATGAGGGATTCTAGTCGGCTATCAGACGGACAGCACTCGCAGCAGGTTGCCACCCCAAACATTTATAGACCCAGCGGACCTTAAGCAAATCATGATATTTCCATTTCTTCAGCGGGCTATTAATTAAGCTGCCCAAGTGCCCTTACAGGTTCAGCGGGGCTTGTAAATGCCATAATGACATTAAAGTTCAAGGTGCCCCCAGGACGGGGGTGAATAAGTGAAGAAGTTGCTCGAAGCAAATCCCTGTAGAGGGTGGCTTGTTCTCTTCATGGAACGTCATGTGAACAGATGGTAGCGGGGGCGCATGGGGCCCGAGACACCATTTAGTGCTTGTGTTGCCCCGACCGACGCAGAGGGGCCTTGTTAGCCGCCGCCTTAAAGACAGGCATCTGGTGAGGGCACGGTGGTTCCACCTTATACTTGCTCATTTGCAATTCACTCGAATTAATCAGGCCTTCTATGATGTCTTTGAATATGTAGCAGTCCTTAATAGAATGCCCCAGCCCTCGATGGTATAGGCAAAACTGAGGGTCATCTTTTCTTTCTGCCTCATTCGGTCTCTTGGGCTCTGGGAGCACTAATTTGCCATATTCTTGGGCCCACTCAAAGAGAGCCCGAGTCTTGTCCTTTGGAAAGGAATAGGGTTTCATCATTTTGCCCCTCAGTGAAAAGTGCTGCTCACAGGGCTTAGTGGAGGGAGGGCCAGTTGCCTCTTTCAATTTCTTCTGCCGTTGCCCGAAGGCCTCAAGGTCCGTAGGATTTATCTCCATCTGTGCCCGTGACTCATCAGTCAGCCTATGTTCACAATTCTGTACAGCAGTAGACGGGTAATGTTTTGCCAAGAGGTCTTCAACATCCATCGCAAGATCATCCAATTGCTTGAAGGATTTAATTTCGACGCCAATCGCACTCAGCAAATGGTGCGTCTTCATGTTGTGCTGGCATATTTGGAGAGCATCCTGGTAGTTGGGCGAGTGTCTGCACCTTGCACTGAGGTCCCCCCACCGACGAATGTAATCCGAGGCAGATTCATCATTCCTTTGCTTGGTCTTACGCAGTGTTGCCTGGGTGATATCTTCTTCGGCTATCTTTAGTTTAGCAGCACGCTCCATTCTCGGCTCGCTCATTATTGGCGAAGTCGAAAGGTCGCGGCTCGAGCCAGTCGATTGTGGAAGCGGGGCCATCGATGACATAGCGCGAGCTGTGCTAGCTGCCCCCTGACATGTTTGGGGAGCCGGGAGGTGCGCGGGAGGCGCGTGATGGAGATGCTGAGAGGGGGTGCCCCCTGCATAATCATGTGTCATTCGGGGCTTAACGCCGCTTTGCGAAACTTCAGGAGGTGACCCGGCCTGTCCGGGTATAGCTAGGTATAGACCCATTTCGCTTAATTTTCTTCTTAGCACTTCAATCTCCTGAAGCTTTTGATACAGTTCTGCTATCATGGCAGGTTCAGGTTGAGGGGAACTGGAAGTGCTGCCTTCCGTCTGGACTCTGGGCGGGGCCAGCAGCGTCTCGTCATCATTGCCGGGGGAATCCCATGCTTCAAAAGTTGGCATTCTTGCCCCCATGTTCTTACGTGGAGAGGGAGTATGGTGGCGCGCCTCTCTAACGGGCGGTGGACAACATGGTTCTTCATTTCTTGCCTTAGCGGCTTGGCTCGTGCCGGGAAGGCTAGATAATGTATCGCAAGAGAGGGTAACCCCCTTCCCTTTGACCTTCAGCTTCCTCCTTTCATTCTTCTTTGCGGAAGGCCTTGGCCCTTCTGGTGGTAGCGGGTGCAAAGACACCATATTGACCACCCTTTTAAGATCGGGCAACTCATGAGGAAGTGGAGGGTCAACCTTGTGGTCCCCCATCTGGAGCTCTCCCCTTCGGATCAGCCGTTCAATAGCATCTTTGAATGGATAGCAATCTTCAATAGGGTGACCGATCATCTGATGATACGGGCAAAAGCGGGGATCATCTCTTCTGTTAGCATCCGTCGGCCTCTTCGGCTCTGGGAGGGTGACTTTGTTGTATTGGGTGGCCCATTCAAACAAGGCCCGGGTCCTCTCCTTAGGAAAGGAATATAGCTTCTTCATTTTAGTCCGCAAGGATGGGCCCTCTTGTGGTTCATTAGGTTCAGCAAGGGAAGGGCTAACAAGCCCCTTGCCTCTGTTCTTCTGGGGTTCAAATTCCTTGAAGTCGACCGTGCAAGTTTCCTTTGGCTCTGGTCGCTTATCGGCAAAGCGGGCCTTCTGGCTTGCAGAAGTGGGAATGTGAGGATAGCTGGAGAAGAAGGCTTCGATCTCGGCCACCACGTTGTTTAGCCGGTCGAAAGTCTTAATATCACTCCCGATCATCCTCTCAAGGATATCCAGCCTTAAGTTCTGTTTGCATATTTGAACTGCATCCTCTTGGTGTAGCGGACGTTTGCATTTCATGCTAAGATTTCGCCATCTTTTGATGTAGTCCAAGGCGGTCTCATCATGTCTCGGCTTGGAGGTATAGAGCTCAGCCATGGTTATTTCTCTTTCGGCTATATGGAACCGCTCCCGGAATTGGCGCTGCATATCTGGCCAATCATTGATTGCTCCAGCTAGCAGGTTGAAATACCATTCGAAAGCAAGTCCCGTCAGTGAGGACCCAAAATACTTCAATAAGTAGGACTCATCGGTCGCCAAATCACCCATCATGTTGACGTAATAGGCTATGTGCTCCTTTGGCGATCCTTGTCCATTGAATTTATCAAATTTTGGCGGCTTAGTGACGCCGGGAGGTAGCTTTTTAGCGGCATGGTGGATCGGGTACGGCACCTTGTAGGCATTGAATGAGGCATAATCACCACCACCTCGATCTACCAGCTTCTTTTCTATCATTTGCTCTATCATTGTTTCATTTATCCCTACCGGGTCAGCCGAGCTCGGGCAACATAGAGCTTGTTGGGTCATTGGCGGCGTCAGCACCATTGGTTGAGGTGTAGCAGCCGTCCCCTGCAACGGGAGAGTAGGCTGTAGAGTCGGGGCCATGCCCCCAGCATGATCAAGTGACGGCTGAGAAGCCATGGTTGGAAGGGCAGCTGCATGTTCATTAGCACCTCTCTGTGAGGCTTCAAGAGGGAGCTCGACCTGCCTTGAAGCCAGAGCGTGTACATTCATGCTGCTGAGTTGTTTCCTCAGCATCTCAATTTCTTGCTGGTATCTTTGCATCATGAGCATCATGGTGGCCTGATCGGGCATGGAGGAGCTGGGAGCATGCCCTTGCTCTCCCACCGGAGCATTTGAAGCAGGCGCTGGTTCCTCGCCATCATTTCCAGTGGTGACCACATTCACAGTCATCGTGATCAGATCCGCATCGGGTGTTTCAGTATGGGCTTGCGCTGTAATCACAGCCCCTTGTCTTGCGATAGCGGGTTCTAGCCCTTTAGCGAGCCTAGCGGCTTCATCATAATCTGGGGGCGGAGCCCCATAGTGGCCGGCCGTTCCGACTGTGTTACATGAGCAAGCCTGGGGACTTCCATTCTTTTTTGCTTTTCTAGTGGATGGTCTTCGGAAAGTAGCTGGTTTCTCAAAGATAGGAATCCTTGCCCCCAGCTTGGTGTGGTGGGACATCTTCCCCGACTGGGCCTGGGTAGCCAATGCTGGCGAGGGATGAATTGGGGCTATCACCTCAGCCTGTGCATCTTCCTTTGGTCCTACTTGGCGGACCCTCAGAAGTTCTCCATGGATGGCGGGGACAGCATGGGCTCTCTTGGGCACCCAGATCTGCTTGAGCTTGGTTGGCTTTGGGAGCAACCGACCCCTTGTCTTGGACTCGGCACGGTCCGTCTTGATGTGGGTCAATGCTTCAAAAGAGTTACGCACTGGCACTGCGGCGATCACCCTCTCAGGTGTAATCCTGGCCTGGCGGCCATTCAAGAACAGTTGGACTCCTCTGATAAGAACGGACTTGCTCGAAGCAGATAACCGGCCGTGCAGTATGCCGCTGTTCTTCTTGGCTACCCGCCTGGCAGCCGGTGAGCACTTCCGATTGACGGAGGCACAAGGAGCAGCTTGGTGGACGTAGCAGTCCATCACCTTGGTCTTGTCTGATGTCGTTGTTGCAGTGGCGACACAGTCCACCTCTTGGGTCTCCAAGAGTTCCACGAATGCGACCCCCAAGAAGTTGGGGAAGCCGACGATGGGCGGAAAGCTGCCGAACTGCATCGGTACGGCCAAGTAGCCGCGGGTGACATGGCTGGCAACAGCAAGCGGTCCACAAGAGACGACCATCGTGATCTCAGGAATGCAACCCTCTGCGATTGAAGATCAAATAATTCGTATTTTAAGAAGGGGCCATAAGGCCCTTAATCCCGGCGAAGAGATGAAGGGTGGTTTTGGTCCCACCGGGCGTGCCAGACTTGTGGACGCACTTTTCGTCTGGCAATTATCGTGTTCATTTTGCTGGTTTATTAAGTGCGTGGGCGTGCCAGTCACCGAAGTGACAATTTATTCGGGCCCCGAAGAGCCCATGGTGCGCTCGATCTGACTTCGTCAGACGATTGTGTAGTTCGTGTCGGGACCAACACCCGTCGCGCCATAAAGGTCACGGCGTCATTTACATCCCCCATACGAGGGAACACCCTTGATTAATCGCCGAGATTCAGGGCCTCATGGCCAGAAAATTAATTACATAAAAATATATTAAGAAACACTGACGTCCTCACACGAGGGCATGAAGAAAGTATTTGAGCTCATGTCGGTCATGTGTTTGACCATTTAATGTTCGGACGAATATCCGGCTCGGAAAAAGTGCAATCGTCATGGGAAAATCGAAACATATGTATGCCGGGGTACGGTAAATTTATTGTTCAGAGGAGCGAGAAATATTCAATTAAATCCCAGTTAAAGCGGTCAGAAACCAACAAGTTTATCGGCTCGGTGCAAGGTCAAGCCGTGACCATACTGCGGTGGGCCCCCCGCGGTCGAAACAAGACTTGCATGAGCGTCATTAATCTTTCCGGTGCCAAGAGGCAACGGGGGAGTGTCCCGGGATCAGATCCCAGAACCAAAGACGTGTTCAAAGGGAGCGGGCTATAGGCCGATGATGTGGGTCAGACAATGACCATAATCGGGATGGACCCGAGGTCTAAGCGTGACCCATGAAGGCCTTATTGATATTCCTATACGTAGGGTTCGGAGATGATGAGAGCCGCATCGTTCTACTCATTATTGTAATCATTATTCATTTATTTAGCTATTTATTTTTCTTATATTACTCATTGATTCTCCTTTTATTACCGGTGCGTTATATTCTCTTTTCTTTATTTATTTTATTGTCGTTCTTTTATTTTTTTTTTGTTATTTATGTATTTATGTATTTTATAGTTTTTATCTTTTTATGAGTTTTATTATTATTATTATTGTTGTTGTTGTTGTTGTTGTTGTTGTTGTTGTTACTTATTATTATCATTATTATATGTTGCATTTGGAGCGTACGTGGGAGGGTCTTCACACGATGTACAAGGCCCTATTTATGCAAATTTTGATGCGATCAGATTAATGCATGCATGGAGGAGGAGGGGTGCTTTCTTTTTATTTGTTAATTGCACAAGGGAAGCTTGCATTATTTCCTTTTATCCTTTTTATATTTTTTATATTTTATATTTTTATTATTATTTCATTATTATTATTTTATTACTATTACTATTATTATTTATTATTATTTTATTATTATATTAATCCTGGTGAAAATGCGGCATTGTCTCCTTTGCACCCGAGCGCTGAGAGAGGGTGGTGAAGGCAAGCTAAGAGTGTGCCGGGGAAGGGCTAAAAGAGTGTGCCGGGGAAGGGCTAAAAGGGTGTGCCGGGGAAGGTTTAAAGGAGTGTGTCGGGGAAGGTTTGAAAAAGTGTGCCGGGGAAGGTTTAAAGGAGTGTGCCGGGGAAGGTTTGAAAAAGTGTGCCGGGGAAAGGCTAAAAAAGTGTGTCGGGGAAGGTTTGAAAAGTGTGCCGGGGAAGGGCTAAAAGGGTGTGCCGGGGAAGGTTTAAAGGAGTGTGCCGGGGAAGGTTTGAAAAAGTGTGCCGGGGAAGGTTTGAAAAAGTGCACCGGGGAAGGGCTAAAAGGTGCCGAACAAGAGGAAGGTTAGGCCGTGCCGGGCCTCCAGAGATTCATGCAAGGTATTTATTATGTACCATTATTTTTAGAGGTTAAAATTATATTGTGTTCTTATTTCTTTTATTAGTTGCAATCCTGACGAAATTTCGGCAGCATCTCCCCCGGACCCGGGATGGAAGGGGAATAAAGGGAACGCGCCCACATGGAGTGGCGGAACCCGACATTTGGAGGTGGGCGCCCGGGGGCAGCAACACCTTTAATAAAACTTCGGAAAGCCCGGAAGAACCAACGAATGGAAGATATCTCCAAGACTGGCCAAGGAGGGATTCAGTTGCCAAGGGAGGAGGGCGACAAAGGGGTCAAAGGGAAGATGTTAGGCTCGTAGGGCTCTGGGAGAGGAAGGAACAAGCTTCCCATTTGGGCCAAAGACCAAATGTGGGATCCGGGCCCTTAGAGGGGAAGAACATCGACACGTAGAATCTAAGAACACCGAGAAGATAGCAGGGGAAATGCACAACACACCACACGCAGTTTGATAGATTGAGGGAGGCCACAAGAGATCCAAAAGAAGAGGGGAGACTTTCATTCATAAAGAAAAATGACCATGACCGGCCATACACATTGCGATATACATCAAGGCCGAAGCCACAGGGAAGAGGGGAGAAGAAGAAAAGGAAGAACATGGAGAGGAAATAGGAGGGGAGCTGGGGTCGAGCAGAGGCGACGGCTCCCTGCTCTTCCCCACTCCCCATGCTACACATACCCTCTCTCTCCCTCTCTTTCTCTTACTCTCTCTCTTTTCTCTGGCCTCCGGGAAGCCTCCAACACCGAAGCAGCTTCTTCTTCCTCTTCTCTCTTCTCCCGGTGGCAAGCTCTGTTCGTCTCCGTGGGTGTGTCCTCCCCGTCTGTGTCCGTCCCCCTCTTTTGTGTGTCGAAACGGGAGTCCTTTATACTCCCCGCAGCGGGCGTCTCCGAGCACGGCCGGAGGCGGGAAGCAGCTCCGTCATGATGGGGTTTGACTCCCCCGTCCTGAATGTCAGCAGGGTAGCCTGCGTGGCCCAACGGTTGGTCGACACCTCAGACGGTTCACTGCGCGCCGAGAATACATAGGGCATGGGCACCACGTCGTCTAGCCGTTGAAAAGCTTCAAGCTGTGCCGCTGGCGGGCTGAAGAAGTGTGCCGTCGGAGAGCCAAAATGGCGTGCCGTTGAACGTTGCCCAAGCGTGCCGTGGAGGGGGACAAACGGCATGCCGCTGAATGTTGCCCAAGCGTGCCGTGGAGGGGGACAAACGGCGTGCCGCTAGAAGCACGAGAGAGTGTGCCGTTGGAGGGCACCTGAGAGTGTGCCGCTGGGCACTGGCAAGGGTGTGCCGCTGAGGCTTTCAGAGTGCTGCTGGGAGGTTTCAAGAGGGACTTCAGCACCACGTAAAGAAAGAGGTGATGGCAGTGGGTTGACTATAATTCGTGGACATTCAGCAGCCAACCTCTCTTTTGATCCAGCACGTATATTTGGCCATACAAGCCAATGTAATGACTGTGCATCATATGCTATATTGGTGTTATCCAGGTCCACCCGAGATTCTTTCTCCATGTCATTCAATTCGGGCACCAAGATACTCAAGCATCTTCGTGCATTGAATTCGCTCCCACTGCACCCTCCACGTCTTAAAATCTTCAGTGAGTGGCATCGAGAGAGAAGCTTAGAATCACCCAGAATGATAATTTTGTTGCATTTGCTTATATCAACAGCATGTAAACTGGGGCAAGTTTGTGCAGCTTTCATGAGAACAATATCGGTAACATAGGAACCAGATACGTCTAGAATATTCCATGAATCATTCATCACTGCATTTAAGACATCACCATCCAATAATTTCCTTCTCTTAGCCGTAGCTGCCATTGCCATCTTGATATTAGTTGGTAAAACCACAAAAATCTCAGCTAAATGATCAACGGCATCCTCAAAATGATGTCCTAGTAACCCAGGACATAAGCTAACTAATCTTCGAGGACCGGTTCTCAAAAAAAACTGAACTGTGAGCAGAGGATGAGGGGGGGACACGGAGGAGGAATCGTTCCCGACCGATGCTTCAAACTGAGGTCAGACAGCACACATGTGATGTCAGCGGTGGGGAGGGAGGTTTGCGAGCATGCGCAACCGAAAACAGAGCATCGTTGGCGGTGGCTGTCCCATCATAGCGGTGCTGTCCGGCACAGGGGTGTGCCGGGTGGTGTTGCTTGAGGGTGTGCCGCTGGGCACCCGTAGGGGTGTGCCGCTGGAGGGAGGTTGGAGGTGTGCCGGCGAAGGCACTCGCGGGCGTGCCGGAGCGGAGCTACTCACGGGTGTGCCGGTGAAGGCATTCGCGGGTGTGCCGGGGCGGAGTTGCTCGCGGGTGTGCCGGGTAGAGCCGCTCGCGGGTGTGCCGGCGGAGGAACTGCTCACGGTGGGGTTGTGCCGCGATGGGAGCGTGCCGTGGTGTGAGTGTGCCGCGGAGGTGGCCCGGTGCGGTGGTGTGCCGCGGAGGGTGGTGTGCCGCGGAGGTGGCAGCGGCTGTAGGGTTCATGCTGCCAATGGCCGTGCCGGATCAGCAATAGCAGGGAGGTGCACTGGTTCACGCTGCCAACAGCCGCACCGGAGAAAGGCTGGCACGGGAGTGAGAGACACCGATCGAATGGGTGTAGGCTCCCACTGGTTAAGTTCATGAAAAGCTCCACTAGAACCAGCTTATGTCTGTAGTCCACTCACATCACAAGCTGCTCTGCCTCTGGCGTTTCCGGTGGGCTTGCCGAGCTCATGTCCACCCCTTTTGAGATCATCAGGGTCTCAATGGACAACAATAGCTCTTCCCACAAGAGGGTTTGCTCCAGTCAGAGGTATCTGACCGCCAACAATTATGAAGTTTATATTATCATCCTCGCCAACTGTGACATTCTGAAGACCACCGACATGACGATTCTCATCCTCTGAAGCACCATGTTCTTTTCCGACAGGATTGAAGTGTGGGCATGTGGACATACAGCCATTTGTGGTGTCACAAGGAGTGTGAACATGGAAGCCATGAAGCCCGGGCTTTGATCCTTGGAGATTTGCAGCAACTGTGGCTGGGCCATTACCCTCTTGGGTAAAGTATACGGTGCCACTAACACCCTCTGTCCAAGTAAGAACAGTAACAACCTTCTTCATATTTAAACGTGATCCCTCATAAAAATAACATCTTGCTCTGATAATAATTCCAATATGGGCATCAGATGATTCGGCCAAGCCTTTGTGATCGCATCATTGGTTGCACTTCCACCTATCTATATCTCTTCAGATTGTTGGTCTCTTTGCACCACCAATCCATGCTAGTTCGTAGGTCATGTTTGGGCTTTCCATCAAATGCCGGGTGTAGCGGGAATGTACGCTCTCCGGCACAGTGGTGTGCCGGGGGAGTGGGTGTGTGCCGAAGGCGTAGGAAGAGTGACGCGTTGTTATGAGTTATCCGGCACAGTGGGTGTGCCGGGTGGAGTGGTGAGTGTGCCGGGTGGCCACCCGAGTGAGGGAGAAAATGAGAGAGAAAGAGAGGGCCACCTGTTTTATTTTATTATTATTTATTATTTATATATATTATTATTTTTATTTCTTTTCTTTTCTGTTTATTCTCTTTTCCTTTTCTTCTTCTTCTTCTCTATCTTCTTTATTATTATTTTTTTTCTTATTTTATTTTATTATTTTATTTTTTTCTCCCTTTTTTATTCTTATTTTCTTTATTTCTTTCTCTCTTTTTTTTTTTGATGTCCACACCCCCGAGGGGGCAGTACTGGTCCGTCGTGGGTGGTTATAAGAACCGCTGCATGGTCTCCTTCTAAACCCCACCCGAGTCTGCTGCTTGTCGTGTTCGTTGTAGGCGTCTTCTTCCTTCGCCCGGTGAGGACCTTCTCTTCTCTTGCCTTTTCCATCTTCAGTGGCCATGCCTCCCTGTAGGAGACACCTTCATGTCAGCCCCTCCTCTTTCGGCGAAGAGGTGGACCCTAGTCGTGGTAGCGTCCCGAGCACCTCAGGTGCCGACGCTAGTCGACCCTCGCCCCCGCTTGGTGGAGTATAGGGTGATTCACGGGCTACGAGAAGCCTTTCAGATTCCCCCTGAATTGGACATCATCTTTCCAACTGTGGACGACGATGTGTTGAGCCTTCCCTCTGGTGAGATCATGGTTCCCGCGGCATCCTTCCAAGCGGGCTTTCGCCTGCCCACTCACTCTTTCATCGCGTCCATCCTCCACCATTATGGGCGGCATGCGGGGGAGCTGTCGCCCAACTCTTACCACATCCTTTGTGGATTTGTCTACGCCTGCCAGAGAGCATCGGTGGAGCTGAGCGTCCTTCTTTTCTGGCAGTTCTACTATATCCAGCATTACTCGTCCGACACGGCCTTCGCCTATTTCAAGGCTCGGTTTGGTCGGAACCTCATCCAAGTCTCCTCCACCGCAGCCAACCTCAAAGGTTTGTCGCAACGGTACGTGTACCTTGTTAGGTCGAGGGACCATGATGCCTCCGGCAGCTGGATGCACAGGAGCGAGCGTCCTATCTAGGCTGATAGGAAGCCTCCGCGGAGCGTAAGAAGGTCGATGCCATCCTCCGGTTCTGCATGGTCGATGCAAACTTCGTGTTGACCCCAGGATTACTCCGGGAGCTGGGGTTGAGCCCCCCATTGCCACAGGGTACTATCTTTGATTCTCCACCGAATCGTGCTGGTAGTGATCCGTGCTTAATTAGCTTTGCTCCAATTTCAGATGCGCCTGAGGTTCCGGTGTGGAGCTACGAGACCGTCAGGTTGCCGCGGTGCGCTCCTCGTCCGGTGGATCATGTCGCGCCGGGGGCCGGCCAGGTGAAGATCGTCGCCCCCCAGGCCAAGATTGCTTTTGCTCCGGGAAGGTTGCAATTTTCGATTCCTACCGGTGTCCCCCTGGTGCGTTCACCAGTAGTACCCGCGGCCGACGAGAGGTTGAGCCCTCAGGAGGATCCCCTTGAAGGGACCGCTAGCACAGCTGAAGACGAGTCCGCCATGGCTGGCGGTAGTCGTGCCCTTCTATCGGAGGAGGATCAGATGGCGCTGGACAACCAGCGTCGCGCAAGGAAAAGAGATAGGGTTTCTACCCCGGCCTGGGGCCGTGTACCGCCCCCTCCGTCGTCTGAGCCACCTACATTTGAGGCTCTGCCGCCGCCATCGGTCGATCAGCCGGCGGTTTCTTCTCCTTCGTCATTCTCTACGGCACGAGGGGGTGACGGGGGCAAAGCCCCTATTAATTCCCCTCCTCCCCCCGAGGCCTCCCTATGATGAGAGTCCTTGCCGCTCGAGGAGACGACGTTCGGGCTTTCTGAGGTCGCAACGGTTGTTGCCCTTATGGGAAGGAGTGTTCGCCTGCACGAGGGCACCGAGGAGCTTGACCGTGAGGCGGAAGAGAGATTTATGGCTGTAGCCGCCCAGGGCGTGTGCTTCGTCACTCATGCTCTTGGTCGGTGGAGGTATCACTTCGATGCTCTTGCTCGGAAGCTAGAGGCCAGTCAGGCCCTCTAGGCAGAACTCTCGGCCAATGGCGAGGTGCTCGGGGAGCGCCTGAAGGGGTCGGAGGCTGCCAATGACGGGCTTCGCGAACAATTGGTCCAGCAGGGATTAGTCCTTGCCGGGATGTAACGGGACCGGGATTTCTTCCGAACCCGAGCTGACGTGGCCGAGGCCTGTGTGGTTAAACTAGGGGCGCTGGTTCAAGACTTGACGTCCCGTGCTCAGGAAGTCGAGGCGGAGCTTGCCGGGTTGCGCTCGTCGATGTCGACTGCTGGCGAGGAGGCGGTGGAGAGCTTCTGCTCCTCTTCGGCTTATCAGGATGAGCTGACCGCTGTGGCCTTGGAGTTCTACGGGCCGGCACGCGATCGTGGCTTCCGGGAAGGCTGGAGTGCCGCTATCAATGCTACAGTGGAGAGCCTCGGCGTCGTAGCTCTGCCTCTTCTCCCTCCCTCGACACCTTATGGCCCAGAGGCCAACATCGGTGAGGGGGAGCCTCGCGATGAGGAGGCTGGTGTCGAGGAGTCGGTGCCGGGCCCGAGCGTGAACGAGCGAGCACTCTGTGAGGTCTCGACCGCGGGGGACCGTGTGGTGGACTTGGTCAACGATCTTCCTCCCTCCGGAGTTGTTGCTGCACGTGAGCTTGAGGAGCCTAGGGCATGTGGCGATGCAATCGAGGCGGACCCTTGAGAGGGTGCCCCCTATTGCTTTCTTTTAATTACTTTTGTCCTTTCCAAGGCGGTAGCCTTTCCTTTGTAATCTTTTGGTCTTGGAATAGAAGCCTTTCCTTCATTTCGCAAATCTTGAGATTTCTTCCGTGTACTCTCCTCCCTCCTGAACGGCTACGAGATCCTCTAGGGATATGAATCGGCACCCTTGAGGGAGATTATGAACGAGTGTGACTTTCGGGATCCGTCACTTCGGTTTCTGTGGATTTACTTGAGACGGTGAGAGTCCTCATTCTTCTGGGGACTTCGCTTCTCCTTATAAATAGTGGCTTCCGTGGTGAGCTCTTGACTACCTCTGAATTGGTAAGTTTTGAGGAGAGAGTCCTTCCGCGGGATGCCATCAGGGGAGTCTGGCACTTCATCTGACGATGAATCCTTGCAGGCCCGTCGCCAACCCTTGATCCTCCGGAGAGACCCTCTTCCGACACCGTGGCGACCGTGGCCGGAGCCAGGAGCGCATGGTCCGGTCTCTGAGCAGTACCTCACCGGGTACATGGACGGCTGGCGGGAGGCCTTGGACAAGGTTAACCGCTTGTATGCCGGCAGGGGGGTTCTACTTCTTGAGCCGGACAGGTTCCGTCCCTAAGGGGACGAGGAATCTACCCGTATGGATCCCTTCATGCTGATGGACGTGGCTCCTTTCTTGCTCATCTTGTTTTCATGGTGTTTGACCGCTCCCCCCTATTCTTTGCATTGTAGGTGCGTGACGAGGCGTTTCCCGCTGCTGGAGCACCTTCCTTCTTACTGGACGGGGCGTATGACTGCGCGGAAGCTATTTTCCCTTCTTCCACTCTGCGGGCATGGGGGGAAGCATCCTCCCAAGCTGAGGGGCGGGCTCTTCTGCTTGAAGATGGCCGCAGGCGGGGCAGTAGGACTTGCTTGCCAGTTTGCAGGCATGGCCATCGTACTACACTGGCCTTCGTAATGCATGGGCCTCGTTGCTCCAGTGCCCCCCGCCGACCAGGGGTGGTCGGACCAACCGACCTAGTTTTCTTGGTGCAGGTCTCTCTGCCAGTGGCATCCCTGTTGGTCCCCTTCCACAGAACAAAAGGAATGCTAGGTGTGGACTCCTCATGAGTGGGTCGAGGGATGGAGGGTTTGGCCCTCTTCTCTGGCATAGGTGGCTCCCACTGTTGGTCCACTTCGTCAGAACAAGCGACCGAGGAGCGGCCGTTTGTTTGTGAAAGGGGTGATAGGTGTCCGCTCAACTGTTAGCAACTAGTCGAACGATGGAACATCGGTTGGGTGTACCTTTATTTTCATCCGCATGTAAGTCGGTCACGTAATGGTGACTCTTCAGTCATTGGCAGCTTGTATTTGGGCTAAAGGAATAAAAATTCTTTAATTTGACTTGGATATTCATTGTGTACCTTTTGTTGGAAGGCTTCGGCATGTCTCTGGGTGACTTTTCCGCATGCATGCTCCGTGGTGTCTGCGTCTTTCATTTGTTTACTGCCGTCATTTTTTAGGGGAGCGGTGCTCGCTTCTGGGGAACGCTTAGGCTATCTTCTCATATTTAGACGGAGCAGTGCTCGCTTCTAGGAAACCCTTAGGCTACCTTCCTCGTTTTCAAGGGGAGCCGTGCTCGCCTCTAGGGAACC
Source organism: Amorphophallus konjac (assembly GCA_022559845.1). Taxonomy (NCBI): domain Eukaryota; kingdom Viridiplantae; phylum Streptophyta; class Magnoliopsida; order Alismatales; family Araceae; genus Amorphophallus; species Amorphophallus konjac. The sequence goes on along the minus strand of JAHNEJ010002694.1, from coordinate 190,668 downwards.
CGTGGGTTACCTTCTCATTTTCAAGGGGAGCGGTGCTCGCCTCTAGGGAACCCTTAGGTTACCTTCCTATTTTCAAGGGGAGCCGTGCTCGCCTCTAGGGAACCCTTGGGTTATCTTCTCGTTTTCAAGGGGAGCCGTGCTCGCCTCTAGGAAACCCTTAGGCTACCTTCGTGGAGTATGGCTGGTAACGATTCATTGGAAGAATTTTCTGAGGTTTATAGAGTTCCACGTCCTGGGTACCTCTTCTCCCCCCAGCGTTGCCAGCCTGTACGCTCCCTTGCTGAGTGCTGCCAACTGCCTCCAAGTCCTCGAGAATCCCCAGGAATCGGCAGTTGATGGCGTCGCCCTTCGTCCCGAGCAATAGCCTCCCTAGTAGCAGCAGTAGAAACCTCCTCAAGTCTCGGTCTGCTCTCTCCCTGTCGGCAAGATCCTGACAATAGACCGCCCTAGCCCCGTCTATCAACCTCTGAGAGAACTGCTCTAAGGACTCCCCGGACCTATGCCTAGCATTCCATAAGCCCATCACCGTAGTCAGGTCGGTGCGGAAGATAGTCCTACACTCGCTGGGTGTCTCATAGACCATCTCTAGCCCTAGCAGTCTCTGGGCAAACTCAGTGTAGTCAGGATAGGTGATCCCACTCACAGCCTCACCATCTACCCTCAACCCGGTGATCCTAGCTACATCCTCTAGGGTAGGAACCATATGCCCCCATGGCATCAAAAATGCCCTACTGGACCTGTCCCATCTCTCCCGTAGAACCTGGATAAGTGGCAGGTCGGGTCTAACAGGCTCTATGGATAGAAAGGCCACGAACCCCATGGCATCTACCCTCGCTCTCTGAAACTCAGGGAGGCCGTAGTATGCTGCCCGGACCATGACCCAGGAGATGCGCGTCCTCATCAACCCCTGCATGCATAAAGAAAAGAATTTTCGCTTAATTATTTTGATTATTCATGCTGAATCTCATTTTGATTGCCCTGAGTTATGTTGATGTTTGATTTTAATTAACGACCACCCTTGGGTCGTGGTTCGTTGAATTAGTGCCCCTGGGAGGGGCGTGGCTTTTAAGTGTGCTTTGAATTCGCGACCTACCCTAAGGTCGCTGTTTATCTAAGAAATGCCTCTGTATTGGGCGTGGCTTGGTGGTTAATTTCTAATTACTTAAAGTTTTTTTTTAGGAGACGCCCATCCCAGGGTCATCTTTTGCTTAAGTCACGCCCCTGTGTGGGACGTTGTTTTCGAATGGGAGTTTTGGGGCTCATAAATAATTTTTGAAATTAATGATTTGACGATCGCTGGTTTGGTCGTCTTTTATTTGAATTAACGCCCTGCTGGGGGGCGTTGTCTTCAGGACTTTTAGAAAATGAAATAAAAATAACAGCATGCGAATAATTCATGGAAAAATATTTGAAATAATTAAAGCATGGAAATTAATTAACAGCATGATATGAAAATGATGAATTTAAATGGGCGACATGCTGCATGGCGTGTTTTCATGAAATTAATTATTTTGCAGAAAATAATTTGAACTAACGCCCTTGGGATGGGCGTTTCATCTCTAAATCACGCCCCCACGGGGGGCGTCTCTTTTCTGTGTTGCAGGGTTTCTACCCCGAGGGCTATGGAAAATGCTGAAAAATAAAAATAAAATTACAAAAAAAATTGGAATTGGGGTCAGGGGCCTACCTTCTTATGCTTTGGTTCTTGGGGTTGGGGCCGTGGCTGGCGTGGTCGCCGGAGCTGGCCGGGGCGAGGACCGGTTGCCGCCGTGGACGGTGGCTCGCCGACGTCCTCATCTTCTCCATCTTCTTCCCCCTCGCCCTCTTCGTTTCCTCCATGTCCATCTCCACTGTCTTCATCTTCTTCACCCCCTTCGTGGGCCTCTTGGCCTCCTTCGGCTTTGTCGCCGGCCGCCACGGCCTGTTCTTCTTCGGCCGCCATTGGAGCATCCTCCATGGCGTTATCTTCGCCGGCATGGGCGGGCTCGTCCTCGCCCAGGTCGACGACTTCTGGGGCAGCTACACGTTGTCGCTTAAGGCCTCCGCCTGCCATAGCTTAGGGCTAGGGTGTAGAGAGGGGAAAGAGATAGAGAGAGATTGAGGGAAAGAGAATGAGAGAGGGAGAGGTCGGTTAGGGCTTGCAGAAGGGAAAGAGGGAGTAGGACGCAGGAAGAAGAAGAAAGGAGGGAAAGTTAAGTCGAACGGTCAAAAGGAATTGACGACTTAAGTAAGGCCGCGTCTTATGGAATCAACGACTGAAACAAGGACGTTTATTGATAATTGACGACATTTTGTAAGGCATTATTTTTGTTTGCATGGGGAATGATAACCGTCGTCAGACGCATTCAATATGGAATTGATTGATGTGAGGGGAGTAATAATTGCTGTTTATGATTAACGTCTGAGCTTGAGGCGTTATTTTGATGATACGTGGCTTTGCTGAGGGCGTTACTTTTGAGATTTCAACGAATATATTTTGGGAATTTGAATCAATTCACGCCCTAGTTTAAGTCGTTATTCAGTTAACGCCCATTAGTGGAGGCGTCAAATTTGTGAGCTGGAATATTGAAAGCGGCGTATTCTGAGGCGTCCTTTTATGAATTCACGACATTTCTTGAGGCGTTATTTGCAACAGAATCACAGGGTTTGGAAGATTTGATCCGAAACACTTTGAAATTGGCTCAATAAGAACGTATTATTGATTTATCAGAAAGGAAAGATTACACTGCTTCAATGAGTCATTTTGGGCCTCAGGTTTCTCAAAGCAATAACATAAGACTTCCATTCACCTCTGTCTTCTTCCAAGTTTTCCACAGGTTGATGAGCTTTATTGATTTTCCACAAAGCTTGGATTGTGGTTGTTTCTTCTCCATCTTCATTGCCGCCAAGATCCCTTCTCTTGATAGGAGGAAGGTGTGATGGATCCTCGAATACTTGCCGTGGAAGCCCGAGTTGAGGAAGGCACCGATATGAATTATATAGCACGAATTCTGAAGCGTCGATGAGTCTAAGGTCCGTACCGGGAGAGAATCTTGCACGGAGTTCTTGAGTCTTGAGTATTCCCGGGGCGCAAGTGAAGAGGTTCTTTGGCATTACTTTGAGGTGCTCTCTCCATTCTGTTCTCTTCTTGATTTGAGGAATTCGGTTCATCACTCTATTGCTTATCCCAAGTGAACCGGTTATGTAAAAGAGTGGGCTTTTTGAGAAGATTCTCGAGGATTGTTGGGTTTCATCACATGGATCAAATTTGAAGTGAAGATCCACCCAACTAGAGAATGCTAGCATGCATCCGTAGATGGGCCTCCCCATTGCTGCTGAGGTTAGCCCGCTATAGAGATAGGCTAGAATAGCCGGTCCAATTCTCTCTCCTTCCCATAGGCTCACCACGGCGCTTAACTGTGCCTCCTCTAGAAAGTCCTCCGTGGATGGGAATAAGAGCGCTCCTGCCAAGCATACCACGAAGGCCTTGGTCACACGTTCTATCTCTTCTTCTTCTTTAGCTTGATCCGCTCTCTTGTACACCCATGAAGCGAGCTTTAGAAGATTGATTCCTTTGGTAATCTTGATCTGATTCACTAAGTTTGGGCTAGGTATCAATGTGGTTAATAGCTCGTGAGAAGAAATTGGTTTTGGCATGTTGGCCATCTTCTCCTCATCCCCTTGCTTCATTCTTTTCAAGCCTAAGATCATCTCCAATTCTTCTAATAGGATGGTGGCTTCAAAGGTAGGGAAGAGAAAGGTATGAGTAGAAGGATGCCATATCTCTACAAGAGCTCCTATAGTTGCCCAGTCAAGATGGATTTGATCATAGTGTTTGGCATGGGTAATCAGGCTCAGAAGGTGCCATCTTGCTAGGTACACCCTCATATCTGAAGAAAATTTGGAGAGGATAAGTGGCAGCCACTTAATTTTTGTAAATCTCCTAGCTCCTGGGACATTTGGATAATCCTGTGGAGAAGAAGGAGAATGCGTGAGCGACAGTGAAGATAAGAAAAAGAGAAGAACAGAAGACTCAGTCTTTACCTGATTCATGGAAATTCTACTGCTGATATGCCCATTAATCTCAGTTAATCTGGGAGTTGGGGACTTTGATCTCTTAAGTGCCCTTTCCATCTCCCGGTTTGTGAAAAGAACATGAACAGGAGAAGAAGCAGCAGAAGAAACAGAGCTCCGAAGGATTGCTTTGATTGATTTGAGGAAGTGCCTTCCCTTTATAGAAGTCCGGGGGAGTCTTAAGGCTGTTCGGAGTTAGAAAGTTTATGGCTATTAGGACTGCGTTTAGCTTTCGAATCGGAAACGGAAGCTTGTGCTTAATTAACGCCTTATGTTAGGGCGTCAATTGTTGAATTGACGACCTGACCGAGGTCGTGTTTTATTTAACGCCCTTTAGTGGGTCATTTTCTTCTTGAACTCTTGGTGCATTTAACGCCTTAGTGAAGGGCGTGTTTCTCTTTTTGACGCCCTCATCATCAGGCGCCTTTCATGTTTTGACGCCGTTCAGTCCAGGCGTGAATTTGTGAGCTTATGAATTTGCTTCCCTACGTGCTCTGATGAACTTAAGTGCTATTATTTCGTTGGAATTTTATTTTATTTAGCACTTATGATCATGTCATGCTTTGAATTGAGGATTATTCATATTGAAATTATGGGAGGGCTAATGAACTTTCAAAGTGCATAAGGTTGCAGGTTTCGAGATGCCCGTGGAAGTAACATCATGTTATTTTTGTAAGCATTATTACTATATGGTATTCTACGTTATTATAATATATCAAGGACCTTGTGGTTCTGATGAACCTGAAATTTGAGTTCCCCTTCATCAAAAACAGTGATAGTTCCAGGAGAGTCTTGATCACATGGATAGGCCGTTGAGTCGTTGAAGGTCTGGGACGATGGTTCCACTTTCTGGGTTGATGCGTGGACAAACGGGCTTCGGCTTAGGGTCAGCTCAGAGATATGGATTCTTGACCAAATCTGGATGGCTTAACAATATTATCCTTGATTATTTTCTATCTTTTAGTTTGTCTTATCTTTTTCTTTTAGCCCAGCATGCATCATGTAGGACTTTGAGGTTCATGATGAAAATCTTCATATTATGGCGATAATGAAGGTCACTCGCTCTTGATTGAGTTGACATGAGATATTCCATTCCAAATTGAGTACTTTATTCTCTTTGAAGCCGCTTAGGCTGATTACTTGAAAATGTCCCTTTGCTGGGTCTCCATCTCAATTCCCTTTATTTTTCTACAAATACACCCTGGTTGTAGCACGTCCACGTTGGCTGGTAACCGCTCTCCAATGGTGTCTCCTTATCGTGCCATGCGCACATTTTTACTTGTTTAGTTTAATCTCCTTTATCCAGCAAATTGATGTTTCCTTAGAATCACTCGGAGTTGTTTCGCTCAGAATCTTGGAAAGATTTCTAATGCTTGGTGTCTGAGGCGTGTCACATCACACCTTGGTATCTACTTATCAGTTCGTTCCACTTCATTCCGCTGGTTGCACTTTCGCTTCATTTTCGTCTCACTCCCTTGCAAAGCAGACGCCAAGGCGGGGCAGCTGTAGACACGCCAAAATTGACGCTATGTTAGTCAAATCTCATGTCACTATGTTGACGCCCCAAAGTGAACTTCAATACATTCATAATATGAAGTTTTTCTTTCTTGTGTGTTTTTTGGTTTGTTCTTGCATTTTTGTGATTCGCGACCTGAAGAGGGGCGTTATTTTAAAAGCGACCTTACCTAGGGCGTGTTCAAAAGAAAGGACGACCAAATGTCAGGGCGTCAATTCCTGGTATTATCCGGTTTCAAAATAAATTCCAATTATTGATTAACGTCCTTCCTCAGGGCGTGTTTTTCAAGTAACGCCTTCATCTCAGGCGTTTTCTCATAATTTTCAAATAAAGTAAGTTTTATTGCCAAAATTAAATCCAAGAAGTGACGCCCTTGATCATGGTCGTGTTTTGAGTAACGTCTTGATGTAGGTCGTCAATTCAAATTTGACGCCCTTCTGAAGGTCGCGTTTTATCCTTCAGAGTCGTGTTTGAGTATGCCTTTCCTGAATAGTTCCCTACCTTCTTTGGTCACCTTGCTCGATCAGGGAACTGGAGTCCTTGCCATTGATAACCATTGCCCGTTCTTATCTTTCCGAATCTGTGGTTATCTTGATCTAAACTCTATATAAGAGGGCTCTGGTCAATCTTGTGCGGGGTTACGACACACGGCGACGAGTATATTGTTGGAGCCGATTGAACCACAAAAATCAGGAAGAGCAGATTGCAGTTTTTCTTTTGTCAGAGAAGAGTTTTTCCTTCTCATCCGTGTGATCTCTTCTTCCTTCTGCTTCCTGCTACCTCGGTGGTCCTCCCCCTTTACTGTTTACAGGAACAGTAGGGGTTTCCTTCCCCTTTTTGTGTGTTTGTCTTCATTATATCCGCGTCGGTCATCATCATCATCGTTTTCTTCTTTTGCATTAGTATCATATTTCTTCTTTCCCTAACTCTTTAGGGGTTTTAAAAAAACCAAAAAAAAGGTGCGCATGTTGTGTTCTCTTTCATCATCATATCTTCTATTTGGGATTGATACTACATTCACTCTTGGCTGATCCACTTCTATTTGCTTGTTTCTTTGTCTTTTGCAAGGGTAATCAACAAGGAAAACCCCCTTCATCGGCCGGCCGATTGAAGGAGGAGGAAGGAATTCACAATTCATCCCCCATCCCACTTATCACCAGGTATTCGCGATTATTTATCTAATTATTGAGGTAACCCCTCTGGCGATCACTCTCCTTTATAGCACCACGTGCTTTCTTTTGTCTTTGTTATCATCTCCATCCTTTTATATATATCTCATATGAGTGGTTCGTTCCACTTAAGTGGATTTATCACGATCTACAAATTGGCGATCACGGTGGGACTTCCACTGTTTTTCTTTTGATTACCATCTCCTATTGGCACCCACGTGTGCCCTTTCCTATTGGCACCCACGTGTGCCCTTTCCCCTTCGGCACCCACGTGTCCCCTTTCCCCTCGGTACCCACGGTACCCCTCCTTTTGTGCCCCACGGGCACCCTCCACCGTGCACACTGCACACTCCCGGGATCAGCCAGTTTGTGATCTGAATTAACGCCTCACCCAGAGGCGCGTTTTAATTTAACGCCTTCATCCAGGGCGTCTAATTTATGTTTAACGTCTTCTGATAAGGCGTGCTCCATCGTATCCCTTTCTTTTATTACGCTGTTTGTGGATTCACGCCCTTCCCCAGGGCGTCTCTTTATTGATTAGCGCCTCACATCAAGGCGCATTTCCATATTTGACGCCCTCTGACGAAGGCGCCCTTTTCATATATAGCGCCTCACACCAAGGCGCCTTTTCTCCATTGCCTGTGGGATCCCCAGGGATTCACGACAGTCTCACTGTCGTCTTTTTTTTGATAGCGACCGTTGCCAGGTCGTCTCTTTCCTGCGGGTTTATAGAACCCTCCTGTCTGTGGTTTTTCATGCTGGGTTCATGCTTATATTGATCATTTGATTGCATTGCTGTGATTGGCTCATATTATCCAGCATTTTGTGGCATTTAGTTGAGAGATCTCCTCTCTGTACACTAGGATTCCACACACCTCTCTTGGAATCGGGACAACCCTCCATTGAGCATTCCGTCTCTTTGGACCGGAAATCCCTTTTCCAAGACCTCCATAAGTCCCCGCACCCGTGAATTCCCTCACGGACGCTGGGCAGGTTGTACCTTTTAAGTGCCCGGAGTTTAGAAGAACCTATCGTTGGTGAGAAAAGAGAAAGAACCTAGTTGACACGGAGGCTACACTTGGATCCAAAACTAGGTTTCACTTTGCAAAAAGGAGTGAATTATTCTGCAAATTAATCCACTCTAATCTCAAGCATAACACTAAAATCTTGCGCTCATCTCAACTTGATTGCATAAACTTGGTTGGGTTGATTTGCTTAAGCTTGTTTTGATTGGGTGGTTGATTGTGATAATTCCTTCATAAGCTTTCTCTCTTTTTAAGCATGCAACTCCGTTCAGGTAAGATCATCAACATGGCAAGCTACGGATATTCCTATGATGATGTGAATGAAAACGTTTTTGGTCAATCCTATGAGGTTCCCCAAGATTCTATCTATCATGAGGGGAATTACCCTCATCCTCATTCTCATTATCCACAAGTTCGTGTGGTTGATACCACTACTCAGGAGGTTGTGCCCTCTTCTCAGGCTTTACCTTCCAATACTTCCGGGAATTCTTCCCCATCCATTAATGTCACCGATTTAATCCAAGCTTTGTCTCAGTTGGATGATTCCCAGCGGCAGGCTGTCCAGGCCGCTTTGAAGGGGAAGTCCGTTCTCTCTTCCTCCTCCAATCCCCCTCCGGCCGAGAGTGGCCATCACATTGTTAATGACCAGGCGGTCTTGCATAAACCTCATTCCCGTCCACCAACGCCCGCTGCGGCCATGCCGGCCCAACAGGCGAGCTACTCTGCGGTTAGGCACCAGCTTCTCCAACCTCCCCGAATTCTACGGACGCCTATACCACATTCTTTCATTCAAAATCCGGCCCCAGTCGAGTCTGATACTAATATTCTACTGCTTCAGAAGTTGGCTAGCATGGAAGAGCAACTTAAGAAAGTCACTGCGGCCAAGAATGCCCCGGAAATCTCTCTCCCCACACTACCAGTCTTCCATCTGCCACCATCTGAGATGCCGAATTTTCGGCGATATAATGGGACTGGTAATCCTTTCATTCATTTGAAGGATTTTATGTACGAGACCTCCTTCTGGCAAGACAATAAGGCCTCTTTGGCCTATTTATTCAGGAGATCTCTGGAGGGGCCAGCCCTTGAGTGGTTCTATTCGTTGGATCCGCTGATGCCAGCGATTTTGATATTGTTCAGAAGAAGTTCCTGCAGAAGTATAGAGACCGGGTCGGACCTCCCTCTCAGTCACAGATCTGGTTGCAGAAAAAATGAAGCCCGAGGAGGACTTCATCATATTTGCTGATAGGTGGCGTTCAATGGCCGAGAAGTTGAAAGAGCCTTGGCGGAACAAGAACAAGTTAAGATGATAATTTCCAATGCAACTCCTCAGTTCCGGCATATCCTGGCCATGAACAGATTAACAACCATGGAAGAGCTCTATGAAAGAGCTCGTTATATTCAGACACAGATGAAGGATTCGCCCATCATGGGCATGTTTGAGCCGAAGCCACGGCTATTTAAGAAAAGTACAAGTGTCAACAACAGCGGGCCCACGACTGAGGGCACAATTGCAAACGAGCAGGTTGGCGTAGTTGGCCACCCCCACCATCAATCTAACCCACGGCCTAACCCACCTCCACCACAAAACCCCCATTTCAACTCCACTCCACAACACCAATTCGCACCCCAACATTCCTTTGCTTCACCGCAAAACCAAGCACACCGCGCTAACCCTCCAGCTCCGCAACAGTACCACCAGGTACCACCACCTACCAACTATGGCCAACAACAACAACAGAGACCACCACTTGGCCCCAAAAGGGACCACTATCCTCCACTACCAGAAAGTCTCCCGGATATTTTCAATGCTTTAATGGCCGCCAATTTGCTCATGTTGCCAAGGGAAAGAACAGCGTGGCCCGCCAATGTTGACACATCCCGTTACTGCGCTTTCCATCGTGCGCCGGGTCACAACCTTGATCGTTGCTTCCACTTCAGAGATTATATTTATGATCTAAATGACCAGGGCGGCATCAACTGGGATGAGATGAGGCAGTTTATTGCCACCATGAAAGAAAGAAGGCCTCATCGGTAGCAACAGGCTCAGCAGCCACAGCAACCAGCTCCACAGCAGCAACAACAAGCTCCAGCGCCTCAGCAGGATATGGGGATTGTCCACAATCCACTGCCGGAGCACCCGCCAAACCAGCACGTAAACCCTGTCACGTCTCTCCCTGAGGTGGAGAGAGGGCAGGGATGGCATGAAGAAAACGCCTCTGTCGGGGCATTTAATCACAATCAAAATCAACCTCCGCGCCTCTTGCGCACCCTTTCTTCTTCTTCTTCTACCCCCCAATTGAGTCGATCCCTTCTGCGCCCCGTTAATCCACCTACTCTCACCTATTCTCCAACCTTGCCAGTTCGCCCCCTCTTACCCGCTTACCACCTCACAGCCTACACCACAACAAACCCCATCCACCACCAACCCTTCACCACTGCCCTCTAGGCCACTCCTTAACCGTCCGTCGCCAACGCCCATTGCACCCGCCACCACTACTCCTCCACCGGCAAGGATCCCTCCACCATCGGCTCCCCCACCTTTTATGCCCAGATCTCTCCTCGTTCCACCCACCAATTCCCCCCGCATTCGGGTATCCCTTCTACTCCTACGCCTCCTACGGGGGCATCTTTATTGAACTCTTCATCAACACCCCCTGTGGGGGCTCCTTCTTCAAACACTCCTCCACCGCTTATCAACACTAACACACCCTCTTCTTCTTCTAACCCTCCTCCCACACTTGCCCCGACAGAGGCACGTCAAGGCGTGGCGCCGCTCCGCAGTGGACGGATATTCCACCGCATTTTTCCACAGAGAGGGTTAGAGCCCGCGTAGGGGCCGCAAGAACAGGAACAAGAACAGGAGTCCATACCAGGCACAGAATACGACTTGTTAAAGCATTTGGACCGACTCCGGCAAGAATATCAATTCTAGAACTGATCAAGAGGTCGACCACTCATCAGATAGCTCTAAAGGAATATCTGCAGAAAGTCATGGTCAATGAGGACATTCCGTCGAGCAGATAACCGCAGTCTTAACACCTACTGGCAGTCAACCAGCAATCACTTTTTATGAGCATGAGCTGGCACCGATCTCAGCAAGAAAATATGCTCTATGCATCACAGTTGATATCAATAAGGTGGCTGTACAACAGTGTTTGGTGGACACTGGGGCATCCATCAACGTCTTGCCGCCAAGCACTTTGAAGATGTGCGGCGTTCCCGAGAATCTGATTCGGCCATCCACCATAACAGTCACTGCATATGATAACACTAAGAAGCCTCCTCTAGGCATGATAACACTGAAGGTCAGTTTGGGTCCAGCCACCATCACTGCAGATTTCCATATTTTGGACATGGATCCAACATTTAATGGCATTCTTGGCCGTCCCTACATCCAGCAGCTTGATGCAGTGCCCTCCACAAATCATCAATGTCTCAAGTTTCCACACAAGGGCCGCATTGTCAAGGTTACCAGTATGCCGATTCTGCCAGAGGAAGATATTCATGTGGCTTCGTCAGTTCCTTCTATTTGGCCTGCTAACAAGCCGTTACTATCAGTGCTGGACCTTCCTCACCCAAGGCTGATGCCGGAAACAGTTATAACAGTTGCTATGACACCCCTACCTTCCAAGGGGAAGAAGAAGAAAAGCATGATAAACACCCCTGGCTAGAACATTTTAATAAAAATGGGGTATCAAAATGGTAAAGGTCTGGGTGCCAATTGTCAAGGCAGGATTAGGCCTGTAAAGCCTCAGAAATTGATTGCAAGAGGGGGTTTGGGCTACAAAGGGCCAGGCAAAAATGAAGATGAACCGTGGGCAGTTATGACATCTACATTGAAGACAGATCGCCAGCCGCTTACCTGGACGTTGCAGACACATTTTGTCACCGGTGGCCTTCAGCATAGTGAATAGACTACAATAATCACTTCCATACTAGACTGTCAGGATGTTCATGCTAGACAGTTTGCTCGTCATATTGCCCCGTTAGCCACATACCAAGCCCTGGAGTCCTTAAGGCCTGACAAAAGAAGGAAAATGGATGATCCGGAATGTGACTGGTACAGGTGGTTTGATATGAATGATATCACTATTTCCTTGAGCCGCCTCTTTATGCCGACTGATCCGGAATGGCCGCCACTAATACACAAATTGATCGAAATGCCAGCTGCAATTACAGATAAGAGGCAGTTGCTGAATGATTACACAGACATTGGGGAGCCAGATATTCCGTTTGAAGAAGGTTTCACGGTGGACAGGCTGTGGGCCGGCCTCTTTTCCCTCACTTCCATGCATCCGTCTCTTCTTGCTTCCTTACATTCCCACTGGTTTGGTCGCGTGCCGAGACCGCCACCGATTATGGTCAATTTCGCTCCAAGTTCAATCCAAGTTTCTTTCCCCATTCCTCCTTTGCTCCTCGAGCAATTCTCCAGACTCTCCATTACACCCCCGCGTGGGCCATCACTGATTCAATCTTTTTCCAAACTTTCAATCTCCACTCCTCCTGCAATTCTCCCTTCACATTGCTTTCTTCTAGAAAAAGAAAATAAAAATGAAGATAAAAAAAAATGAAAAAAAATGCCAAAATTCCAACTTTCCAATCTCCATCTCTATTGAGGAGACCTCCTATTTTTCTCCCGAGTGTGTCCCGACCCAGGGGCCACTCCTTCAAGATTCATTGATAAACCTCTTTTCCCCCTCTAGTGAGGGGTCTTCATCTGTACCTCCCTCTGTATCCTCTTTTTCACCTCCTTCTTTTTCTTCTTCTGGTCAAGCTAGTTGTTCTTCTTCTTCTAATAAAATTCATGGGGTAGATTCTCATAAGAAATCCAAGGGTAAGTAGATTCCTCGTAGGTTTCTGTTGGAGTTAGCCAGAAGGTGCCAGGCTTGTTTAGCTCTTTCAGAATTTGTAGAGGATCCGATTATCCTGCCAGAATTAGAATATGAAGATACTGTTGTTTCTTATAAGGGTTTGGGTGTCTACGAGATTATGAATGATGAAGACCCTATTGAAGAGGGGGATGAAAGTTATGAAGAATATGAGGATGAGGCTGATGCCTTTGCTAGTGGCATGAGGAGATTTGACGAACCATCAGCCTCCGTAGAAGAGCCTACCAAAGAAATTAATTTGGGTACGAAGAAGACCCTAGGATTGTCCTCATCAGAAGAACTTGTCGCCCTCCGAAGAGGAGGCGCTTATTTTGGTACTTCAAGAATACAAGGACACGTTCGCGTGGAGTTATGAAGATATGCCTGGATTAGACCCTGCGCTCGTTGAACATCGGCTTACACTTAAGCCAGGGTCTGTCCCGGTCAAGCAACGGTTGAGGCGTTTCCACCCTAACATGGCTTTAAAGATGAAAGAAGAGGTCGACAAGCTCATAAGGCTAGATTTGTTAGAGTTGTCCTCTATCCTAATTGGGTGGCTAACATCGTCCCGGTCATGAAGAAAGATGGAAAGGTTCGGATTTGTATAGACTTCGGGACCTCAACCGTGCGTGTCCTAAAGATGACTTCCCCCTCCCTCATATTGATGTTCTGATTGATAATACGGCAGGATTTGAGACTCTCTCTTTCATGGATGGCTTTTCAGGTTACAATCAGATTCGACTGGCTGAAGAAGATCAAGAGAAAACATCTTTCACTACACCATGGGGTACATATTGTTATGTGGTCATGCCCTTGGGACTCAAGAATGCTGGAGCCACCTATCAGAGGACAATGATGGTGATTTTTCATGACATGATTCATATCTATATTGAGGTGTATGTGGATGACCTGGTTGTAAAATCAAGGACAAGGATTGAGCATCCTGGGGTTATGGCTAAAGTCTTGCAAAGATCACGAGAATATCAATTGAAGATGAACCCAAGAAGTGCGTGTTTGGCGTTTCATCTGGGAAGTTGCTTGGTTTCATTGTTAGCAAAAGGGGAATTGAAGTTGATCCCAATAAGGCAAAGGCCATCAGAGATATGCCTCCTCCCAAGAATCTGAAGGAAGTTCGAGGATTAATCGGGAGGTTGCAATTTATTCGCCGCTTCGTCTCCCAGCACTCACAAAGATGCAGGCCGTTTTACGAGCTTACTAAGCCGGGAGTCAAGTTTAATTGGGATGACAAGTGTCAGGCAGCTTTGACGGATTGAAGGATTATTTGGCCAATCCTCCTGTCCTGAGGCCGCCAATTCCAGGCAAACCGCTTATCTCTATGTTTCTGTCCTGGATGACTCCGTAGGTGCTGTCTTAGCTCAAGTGGATGAAGAAGGTAAAGAGAGGGCAGCATACTATTTGTCTAAACTTCTTAACCCCTGTGAGCAGAGGTACTCAGCCATGGAGAAGACTTGTCCTGCTTTAGTTTGGGTAGTCCAGAAATTAAAACACTATTTCCTAGCTCACGAGGTTCACCTCATTGCACGCATGAATCCGATTAAATTCCTCCTTGAAAAATCTATCCTCACTGATCGATTAGCACGCTGGCAAAGCTTCCTCTCTCAATTTGACATCACTTACATTCAACAGAAAGCTATCAAAGGCTACGCCATTGCCGAACATCTTGCTCATCACCCTCTACCCCGATTTGATCCTGTCAATTCGGAGTTTCCAGATGAAGAACTAATGTCCATTAATCAACCCCACGATCCTATGTGGACGTTACATTTTGATGGAGCTCTAAATTCCCAAGGAAGAGGGATCGGCATGGTTCTTTTAACACCAGAAGGGGTCACCATCCCGTTTGCCGCTCGGCTCACTTTCCTGCCACCAACAATATAGCTGAGTATGAGGCTCTTTTGGCCGGTCTTCAAACCGCCCATCGATATGGTGTCACCCATTTGAGGATTGTTGGTGATAGTCAGCTTATTCTGCGCCAGGTGCTCGTCAAGTGCCGCACTATCAATCCCAAGCTCAAACCCTACCAGGAACTTGCTTCAGCTTATGCCAAGCTCTTCACCAAATTGATTTTCGTCCATGTTCCTCGTAGTCAGAATATCTTGGCTGACGCCCTTGCCTCTTTAGCTTCTGCTTTAGTCTTCCCTCCTGAGCGTGATTTTCATGTTCCCCTGATTCATCAGCGCGACACTTCCAGCTATTAAGGATCGTGCATTCCTCGATGTTAGGGATCAAGTGCTCGAAAAGGTTAAGCAGAGGGAAGCTCTTAAAGGCAGAGAGGTCATGCTTTTAGATTGGCAAGAAGAGTTGGCTGACGAAGAAAAACCTTGGTATTATGAGATTGCCAGGTATTGCAATAATCAGTCCTATCCCGAGGAAGCCACTGTGAAGAGAAGAAAGCAATTAGAAGAGTGGCTCAACGTTATGTTTTGGTTGGAGGTGTGCTCTACAGGAGAGGGCTCACCGGTGTTTTGTTAAGATGCCTCGATGATGATGAATCATGGAAAGTTGTGGAAGAGGCGCATTCTGGAGTATGTGGTGGTCATGTGAACAGCCAGATGCTAGCTAAGAAGATCTTAGGCTAGGTTTCTATTGGCCAACTCTAGAAGAGGATTGCTCCATCTATGTTCGAAGGTGTGTTAAGTGCCAACTGCACGCCGACAAAATTCATTCTCCTGCTTCTTCACTCCATCCTATGTCCTCCCCATGGCCTTTCTCCATGTGGGCTTTTGATATCATTGGACCTCTTGGTGATTCAAACCTCCTGACCAAACAAAAGTCGTTCATCCTCACGGCAACGGAGTACTTCACCAAGTGGGCGGAAGCAGAAGCTTACATAGAGATTAAAGCATCAACTGTCTGCAAATTCATAATGAAGAACATCATCACGAGGTTCGGCATCCCGAGTACCATCGTCACCGACAATGGACCTCAATTTATCTCTCAAGAAATCAAGGATCTCTGCAACAGGTACAACATTGCATTGCATCATTCTTCTCCCTATTATCCGCAGGGCAATGGCCAAGCAGAGGCCACTAATAAAACTTTGATAAAAATTGTCAAAAAGACGTGTGAGGCTAATAAATTTTCGGATTGGCCAGACAAGCTAGTTGAAGCTCTCTGGGCCTATCGTACTTCCATTCGTACCCCCACTGGGCAAACCCCTTTCGCCCTTACTTATGGAATGGAGGCGATAGTCCCTTACGAGATTCTCATTCCCTCTCTGCGAGTACAATTTGACAAGGAACTCTCTATTGATGAGCGTCGGGATTCACTCCTTGCTCAATTGGAACTCCTAGATGAAAGCGTTTGGTCGCCGCTGAGCATGCGCGCATTTATCAAAACAGGCTCTCGCGTTTTTATCAAAAGAAAGTGATTGAGAGAAAATTAAAATCGGTGAGATGGTAATTAAAAGAATTTTTGTAAAGCCCGGTGGGCCTCGCTCAAAGCTCCAACCCAATTGGGAAGGACCGTTTATTATAAAAGACGTTTTTCCTGGCAATGCTTATAAACTGATTAATGCTGAAGGACAAGAGTTAACTCACCCTTGGAATGGTTTGTATCTTAAGAAATACTACCCTTGATTCAAAAATCTAAAAAAATATATATAGAGAGTATTTTTCAAAATCCAAAAAAATGAAAATTGATTCAAAAATCCAAAACAAAGTGGAATATTTCCAAAGACCAAAAAAAAAAAATAGAAATTCCAAAAAGCAAACAAATAAAAAAGATAGAAATTCTTCAAAATCAAAAGAGATCAAAATTGGTGCCATGGCACACGAAGGATCAAGGTCCGAAAGGTCAAAATTCAGAATTCATTCATCAGTCTTGCTAACTTAAAAGGGGGTTGACTCCCGCACACACTACACGCTTTATTCTTGAACTCAAGCAGTGCAAAATCCGATGGGAAGTCAAAAACCTGACTAAAAGTGAAAGACAATACCCGTTCTTTTCTTCTTCGGCCCATAAGGGAGGAAGGGAGACCTCAGGGTAGACACGCCAAGCCTATTCGCCGCCCTAGTAGGTGGAAGTCAGGGCCCAAAAGGGAGCAAATGCCACAAAAGCCCAAGTACAATTAGGTTGTTCATTAATGCAAGTCAATTTCAAAGTGAAAGTCAAATGGTGAAAAGAAAAGCATGTCAAGAGGGCAAAGTCCCCGCAAGGAAAACCTTGGGCGTATGCGTGCAATATAAAAGAGGCAAAAAGGTAACAAATTTCCCTACGCCAAAGACCGAATCCCAACAGGCATAGGGTAGGGGAGGTAACTTTACCTTGAGCATCTCAGAATCCCTTATGGGCTTCCCTTATATTTTCTTCCATCCTTTCTATGTGGTAAGTCACGAACTGGCAGGATGGTCAAGACGGACTTAGGAAATTGCACTGTACGAAATCTCGAATACAAGTCAACTATGATCACGTCAACTCTCTTTTAATTACTCAAGAAAGGTTAATGAATTTTAGATGGTGACCGTGTAGGACCCGTGGTCTTGATAGCCCTGTCAACCCATTTTTGCAGAATAATTCAATTAACGCCTTTATCTAAGGCGCGTGCAAGTTAATTAACGCCTTCGATAAAGGCGCGTTCTATAGAATAACGTCCCTGAGCAGGTCGTTACTTTTTCAAAAATCAGATTCCTTTTCAAATTCACGCCGTCTTCTAGGGCGTCTTTTATGCGAACCACGACCTACTCTAAGGCGCGTTTTTCAGAAAAATAACAAAAAAAATATAAATGAGTGAAAAAAAAAGATGATGCATTCTCCAAGTATGTTTGCATTTCTGCATGGGCATCTTTATTTATGGTTTGCATATGCGTGTTTGCATGATGCATCTCCCCGTTATCAGATATTTTATTTACCTTATTTAATTAAAGGCTTGGCCCCTTGACCCGTCATTAAGGTCAAAATATTGATACCCCTTGCTTATTGGGCAAGGGGCCAAGTCGAACAGATGAATTAACCTGTTTGTTCAAAGTGTGGATTACAGTTGCAGGAACAGGGCAAAGCAAAGTAAAAACGAAGAACGTGGAAAGAGGAAAGTACACAAACACAAGGCCACAACCACACAAAGTGCTCAAGTAAACAAAAGCCCAAATCTCATATCTATATATATCATGTCTATCATGTACAAGTGTGAGGGTGGAGGAGTACAAGTAAGTCTCTCAGCTCTCGCCTCCACCCTCCTCTCTCCTGCTCTCAACCTCACCCTCGGCATCCCGAGGTGGTGCTGGTGGAGGGGGCATGGAGCCCCGTGAAGCCGCTGGACCTCGAGCCTGGTCCCCTGTCTCACTCCTCGGTCGAAAAGAGGAGCCCACCATGTAAGAAGAGCCGCCCAAACTGAACCCTGCCGCTCGCGCCCGCTCACGGCCTCGCTGCAGACGCTCCTCCGACACCCGAAGCCGCTCCTGAGAAAGGACTAGCTGAGTCCTCAGGTCCGCCAGCTCCGCGTGCTCACAAGCACGCTCCTCGCACTCCCGGGCCCGCTCCCTCCTCTCCAGCTCAAGAGCCACCCGCAGCTCGGCCACGTCCTGAGGCAGCTCCTCTCGACGCCTCAGGGACCTCTCTAGCTCTGAGATCCGCTGATCACGGATCGCCAACTCGGTACGTACCGCCTGGAGCTGAGTCGCCTGCAAATAGGTAAACAAATCATCAATTCCACAATTAATGCAATGATTCAGTAATCTAGCAATTCAAGCAACACATGATTGAACCACTCACCTGTGTGCTCGTCGCACGAAAGCCCTCATCAACGCAGGTAAGAGCGGCTCGAAGCTCCTCAGTCTGTAACATGAATTTTCATCAGTGCACAATTATATAATCAATATTTGAATGGATTTGTGTTTTGGAACTTACCCGTGAAGCGAGATCGCGCTCTGCTGCCTCGGCTCGTGCGGTCGCTCCAGCTAGCTGCTCTGCCAGTGCAGTCACCTCTGCACTGGGCCCTCTTGAGCTGGAGGCCTCCCCTGGGTCTCTCCTCACTGCTCCCTGCTGGGCACGCTGCATTCATTGAGATCGTCAGTGGCTAATCATCAATAATTCAACAAAAATACATTTGCATATAGAAATAATTTAAACACTCACCAGGGTCTCTAGGTCAGCTCGTGTGGCGGCCAGCTGGTCCTCCAGGCTGTGTAGGTGGGCCTGGGCATCCATCGCCGCTATGTCCCGCGCATCCTGCATCCATTGCATATTAGTTGCATGATAAAGTTGCATAAGCCTTCGCATTTAGAAATAAGTGCATTCATACATACCCCTAAGACCCTCATCTGGGGTCGGCCGGCGTAAACCTCCCAGTAGCGCCGGAGGTACTCGGAGCTGTCAGTCGCCCGAGAGGTGACTCTGGTCCCGCCTCGCTGCCAGTCGGTGTACTGCTCCTCGAACCGCACTCTCCAGTCGGTTGCCTTTGTACGACCGCGCGTCTTCTTCCCGATGCCGCGTGGCTCGCCAACCTCTACCCACTCCTGGTGCAGGCCCAGGGTCCTCATCACTAGTCTAAGCCGTAACGGCTCGATCTCGCTCAAGCAGTGGACCCACAACTCATGCTCAAAGCGAGGTCGCCCCGCTATGACCCACGGCTGGCCCTCGTCTGTCATCCCCTCATAGGGTCTCCACTGCACCTGCATTCATAAACATGCGTATCATCATTTCATCATCATCATAATAAATTCAAATAAATGCAAAAGAAAGATGCATAACATTCATCATACCAGCGAGGGAGGGAAGTCGCGGAACTCTCTCCGTAGAACCCACAACTCGTAGCCCAGTGGGGCCCCAAACACCACCGGCAGCCAGCGCCGCGCTAGAGGGAAAGCTCCCTCACCTTTAGGCCGTGGGTCGACGCATCCCATCGGCATGTATAAGTGGCTCCAAACCTGCACCCATGCATTGCATTAGTAAGGCATTCACATGCATAATAAAATAAAAATAAAAGGAAAGAAAAAAGAAGAAAAATGCATACCTGAAGGAAAGGTGAGAAGCCGCTGACGGTCGTCTCTCGCCCTGTCCCCGTGGACAGGTCGGCCATCATATGCGCCAGTAGCGCTGCTCCCCAGGCGTAGCTGCCAACTGCCTCCAAGTCCTCGAGAATCCGCAGGAATCGGCAGTTGATGGCGTCGCCCTTCGTCCCGAGCAATAGCCTCCCTAGTAGCAGCAGTAGAAACCTCCTCAAGTCCCGGTCTGCTCTCTCCCTGTCGGCAGGATCCTGGCAATAGACCGCCCTAGCCCCGTCTATCAACCTCTGAGAGAACTGCTCTAAGGACTCCCCGGACCTATGCCTAGCATTCCCTAAGCCCATCACCGTAGTCAGGTCGGTGCGGAAGATAGTCCTACACTCGCTGGATGTCTCATAGACCATCTCTAGCCCTAGCAGTCTCTGGGCAAACTCAGTGTAGTCAGGATAGGTGATCCCACTCACAGCCTCACCATCTACCCTCAACCCGGTGATCCTAGCTACATCCTCTAGGGTAGGAACCATATGCCCCCATGGCATCAAAAATGCCCGGCTGGACCTGTCCCATCTCTCCCGTAGAACCTGGATAAGTGGTAGGTCGGGTCTAACAGGCTCTATGGATAGAAAGGCCCCGAACCCCATGGCATCTACCCTCGCTCTCTGAAACTCAGGGAGGCCGTAGTATGTTGCCCGGACCATGACCCAGGAGATGCGCGTTCTCATCAACCCCTGCATGCATAAAGAAAAGAATTTTCGCTTAATTATTTTGATTATTCATGCTGAATCTCATTTTGATTGCCCTGAGTTATGTTGATGTTTGATTTTAATTAACGACCACCCTTGGGTCGTGGTTCGTTGAATTAGCGCCCCTGGGAGGGGCATGGCTTTTAAGTGTGCTTTGAATTCACGACCTACACTAAGGTCGTTGTTTATCTAAGAAATGCCTCTGTATTGGGCGTGGCTTGGTGGTTAATTTCTAATTACTTAAAGTTTTTTTTAGGAGACGCCCATCCCAGGGTCGTCTTTTGCTTAAGTCACGCCCCTGTGTGGGACGTTATTTTCGAATGGGACTTTTGGGGCTCATAAATAATTTTTGAAATTAATGATTTGACGACCGCTGGTTTGGTCGTCTTTTATTTGAATTAACGCCCTGCTGGGGGGCGTTGTCTTCAGGACTTTTAGAAAATGAAATAAAAATAACAGCATGCGAATAATTCATGGAAAAATATTTGAAATAATTAAAGCATGGAAATTAATTAACAGCATGATATGAAAATTATGAATTTAAATGGGCGACATGCTGCATGGCGTGTTTTCATGAAATTAATTATTTTGCAGAAAATAATTTGAACTAACGCCCTTGGGATGGGCGTTTCATCTCTAAATCACGCCCCCACGGGGGGCGTCTCTTTTCTGTGTTGCAGGGTTTCTATCCCGAGGGCTATGGAAAATGCTGAAAAATAAAAATAAAATTGCAAAAAAAAATTGGAATTGGGGTCAGGGGCCTACCTTCTTATGCTTTGGTTCTTGGGGTTGGGGCCGTGGCTGGCGTGGTCGCCGGAGCTGGCCGGGGCGAGGACCGGTTGCCGCCGTGGACGGTGGCTCGCCGACGTCCTCATCTTCTCCATCTTCTTCCCCCTCGCCCTCTTCGTTTCCTCCCTGTCCATCTCCACTGTCTTCATCTTCTTCACCCCCTTCGTGGGCCTCTTGGCCTCCTTCGGCTTCGTCGCCGGCCGCCACGGCCTGTTCTTCTTCGGCCGCCATTGGAGCATCCTCCATGGCGTTATCTTCGCCGGCATGGGCGGGCTCGTCCTCGCCCAGGTCGACGACTTCTGGGGCAGCTACACGTTGTCGCTTAAGGCCTCCGCCTGCCATAGCTTAGGGCTAGGGTGTAGAGAGGGGAAAGAGATAGAGAGAGATTGAGGGAAAGAGAATGAGAGAGGGAGAGGTCGGTTAGGGCTTGCAGAAGGGAAAGAGGGAGTAGGACGCAGGAAGAAGAAGAAAGGAGGGAAAGTTAAGTCGAACGGTCAAAAGGAATTGACGACTTAAGTAAGGCCGCGTCTTATGGAATCAACGACTGAAACAAGGACGTTTATTGATAATTGACGACATTTCGTAAGGCGTTATTTTTATTTGCATGGGGAATGATAACCGTCGTCAGATGCATTCAATATGGAATTGATTGATGTGAGGGGAGTAATAATTGCTATTTATGATTAACATCTGAGCTTGAGGCGTTATTTTGATGATACGTGGCTTTGCTGAGGGCGTTGCTTTTGAGATTTCAACGAATATATTTTGGGAATTTGAATCAATTCACGCCCTAGTTTAAGTCGTTATTCAGTTAACGCCCATTAGTGGAGGCGTCAAATTTGTGAGCTGGAATATTGAAAGCGGCGTATTCTGAGGCGTCCTTTTATGAATTCACGACAATTCTTGAGGCGTTATTTGCAACAGAATCACAGGGTTTGGAAGATTTGATCCGAAACACTTTGAAATTGGCTCAATAAGAACGTATTATTGATTTATCAGAAAGGAAAGATTACACTGCTTCAATGAGCCATTTTGGGTCTCAGGTTTCTCAAAGCAATAACATAAGACTTCCATTCACCTCTGTCTTCTTCCAAGTTTTCCACAGGTTGATGAGCTTTATTGATTTTCCACAAAGCTTGGATTGTGGTTGTTTCTTCTCCATCTTCATTGCCGCCAAGATCCCTTCTCTTGATAGGAGGAAGGTGTGATGGATCCTCGAATACTTGCCGTGGAAGCCCGAGTTGAGGAAGGCACCGATATGAATTGTATAGCACGAATTCTGAAGCGCCGATGAGTCTAAGGTCCGTACCGGGAGAGAACCTTGCACGGAGCTCTTGAGTCTTGAGTATTCCCGGGGCGCAAGTGAAGAGGTTCTTTGGCATTACTTTGAGGTGCTCTCTCCATTCCGTTCTCTTCTTGATTTGAGGAATTCGGTTCATCACTCTATTGCTTATCCCAAGTGAACCGGTTATGTAAAAGAGTGGGCTTTTTGAGAAGATTCTCGAGGATTGTTGGGTTTCATCACATGGATCAAATTTGAAGTGAAGATCCACCCAACTAGAGAATGCTAGCATGCATCCATAGATGGGCCTCCCCATTGCTGCTGAGGTTAGCCCGCTATAGAGATAGGCTAGAATAGCTGGTCCAATTCTCTCTCCTTTCCATAGGCTCACCACGGCGCTTAACTGTGCCTCCTCTAGAAAGTCCTCCGTGGATGGGAATAAGAGTGCTCCTGCTAAGCATACCACGAAGGCCTTGGTTACCTTTTCTATCTCTTCTTCTTCTTTAGCTTGATCCGCTCTCTTGTACACCCATGAAGCGAGCTTTAGAAGATTGATTCCTTTGGTAACCTTGATCTGATTCACTAAGTTTGGGCTAGGTATCAATGTGGTTAATAGCTCGTGGGAAGAAATTGGTTTTGGCATGTTGGCCATCTTCTCCTCATCCCCTTGCTTCATTCTTTTCAAGCCTAAGATCATCTCCAATTCTTCTAATAGGATGGTGGCTTCAAAGGTAGGGAAGAGAAAGGTATGAGTAGAAGGATGCCATATCTCTACAAGAGCTCCTATAGCTGCCCAGTCAAGATGGATTTGATCATAGTGTTTAGCATGGGTAATCAGGCTCAGGAGGTGCCATCTTGCTAGGTACACCCTCATATCTGAAGAAAATTTGGAGAGGATAAGTGGCAGCCACTTAATTTTTGTAAATCTCCTAGCTCCTGGGACATTTGGATAACCCCTGTGGAGAAGAAGGAGAATGCGTGAGCGACAGTGAAGATAAGAAAAGAGAAGAACAGAAGACTCAGTCTTTACCTGATTCATGGAAATTCTACTGCTGATATGCCCATTAATCTCAGTTAATCTGGGAGTTGAGGACTTTGATCTCTTAAGTGCCCTTTCCATCTCCGGTTTGCGAAAAGAACATGAACAGGAGAAGAAGCAGCAGAAGAAACAGAGCTCCGAAGGATTGCTTTGATTGATTTGAGGAAGTGCCTCCCCTTTATAGAAGTCCGGGGGAGTCTTAAGGCTGTTCGGAGTTAGAAAGTTTATGGCTATTAGGACTGCGTTTAGCTTTCGAATCGGAAACGGAAGCTTGTGCTTAATTAACGCCTTCTGTTAGGGCGTCAATTGTTGAATTGACGACCTGACCGAGGTCGTGTTTTATTTAACGCCCTTGAGTGGGTCGTTTTCTTCTTGAACTCTTGGTGCATTTAACGCCTTAGTGAAGGGCGTGTTTCTCTTTTTGACGCCCTCATCATCAGGCGTCTTTCATGTTTTTGACGCCGTTCAGCCCAGGCGTGAATTTGTGAGCTTATGAATTTGCTTCCCTACGTGCTCTGATGAACTTAAGTGCTATTATTTTGTTGGAATTTTTTTTATTTAGCACTTATGATCATGTCATGCTTTGAATTGAGGATTATTCATATTGAAATTATGGGAGGGCTAATGAACTTTCAAAGTGCAGAAGATTGCAGGTTTCGAGATGCCCGGATCACTGTGGAAGTAACATCATGCTGTTCTTGTAAGCATTATTACTATATGGTATTCTACGTTATTATAATATATCAAGGACCTTGTGGTTCTGATGAACCTGGAATTTGAGTTCCCCTTCATCAAAAACAGTGATAGTTCCAGGAGAGTCTTGATCACACGGATAGGCCGTTGAGTCGTTGAAGGTCTGGGACGATGGTTCCACTTTCTGAGTTGATGCGCTGACAAACGGGCTTCGGCTTAGTGTCAGCTCAGAGATTTGGATTCTTGACCAAATCTAGATGGCTTAACAATATTATCCTTGATTATTTTCTATCTTTTAGTTTGTTTTATCTTTTCTTTTAGCCCAGCATACATCATGTAGGACTTTGAGGTTCATGATGAAAATCTTCATATTATGGCGATAATGAAAGTCACTCGTTCTTGATTGAGTTGACATGAGATATTCCATTCCAAATTGAGTACTTTATTCTCTTGAAGCCGCTTAGGCTAGTTACTTGAAAATGTCCCTTTGCTGGGTCTCCATCTCAATTCCCTTTATTTTTCTACAAATCCACCTTGGTTGTAGCACGTCCACGTTGGCTGGTAACCGCTCTCCAATGGTGTCTCCTTATCGTGCCACGCGCACATTTTACTTGTTTAGTTTAATCTCTTTATCCAGCAAATCGATGCTTCCTTGGAATCACTCGGAGTTGTTTCGCTCAGAATCTTGGAAAGATTTCTAATGCTTGGTGTCTGAGGCGTGTCACATCATACATTGGTATCTACTTATCAGTTCGTTCCACTTCATTCCGCTGGTTGCACTTTCGCTTCATTTTCGTCTCACTCCCTTGCAAAGCAGACGCCAAGGCGGGAACAGCTGTAGACACGCCAAAATTGACGCTATGTTGGTCAAATCTCATGTCACTGTGTTGACGCCCCAAAGTGAACTTCAATACATTCATAATATGAAGTTTTTCTTTCTTGTGTGTTTTTTGGTTTGTTCTTGCATTTTTGTGATTCGCGACCTGAAGAGGGGCGTTATTTTAAAAGCGACCTTACCTAGGGCGTGTTCAAAAGAAAGGACGACCAAATGTCAGGGCGTCAATTCCTGGTATTATCCGATTTCAAAATAAATTCCAATTATTGATTAACGTCCTTCCTCAGGGCGTGTTTTTCAAGTAACGCCTTCATCTCAGGCGTTTTCTCATAATTTTCAAATAAAGTAAGTTTTATTGCCAAAATTAAATCCAAGAAGTGACGCCCTTGATCATGGTCGTGTTTTGAGTAACGTCTTGATGTAGGTCGTCAATTTGTAATTTGACGCCCTTCTGAAGGTCGTGTTTTATCCTTCGGTGTCGTGTTTGAGTATGCCTTTCCTGAATAGTTCCTTGCCTCCAATGGTCTCCTTGCTCGAATTGGAACTAGAGTCCTACCTTCATTGATCATTGCCCGTCCTTATCTTCCTAAATTTGAGTTTATCTTCGGTTGAAACTCTATATAAAGGAGCTCTGGTCGATCTTGTGAAAGGTTAACAACAACGAATAATGTGCTGACCACTAGAGAAGTTACAGATATACGAGAGAAAGAAGCATAGAGCTGTTTTGTTTTTAACTTTGTGCGTGCAGAGAAGAGTCTTTCTCTTCCCTCTGCGTGATCTCTTCCCTCTGCTTCCTCCTGCCGTTTCCAGCGAACCAAGGCTTCCGATTCTCCCCTTACTGTTGTCAGGAACAGCAGGGGCTCCTTCTTTTGTTTGTTTATTTTCATCATACCATCACCATCGATCATCCTCCACTGTTTTCTTTTTGCATTAGTATCATATTTTTCCTTTCCCTAACTCTTTAGGGGTTTTAAAAAAACCAAAAAAAGAGGTGCGCATGTTGTGTTCTCTTTCATCATCATATCTTCTATTTGGGATTGATACTACATTCACTCTTGGCTGATCCACTTCTATTTGTTTGTTTCTTTGTCTTTTGCAAGGGTAATCAACAAGGAAAACCCCCTTCGTCGGCCGGCCGATTGAAGGAGGAGGAAGGAATTCACAATCCATCCCGCATCCCACTTATCACCAGGTATTCGCGATCATCTATTTTTATTATTGAGGTAACCCCTCTGGCGATCACTCTCCTTTATAGCACCATGTGCTTTCTTTTGTCTTTGTTATCATCTCCATCCTTTTATATATATCTCATATGAGTGGTTCGTTCCACTCGTGTGGATTTATCACGATCTACACCAAGAAGTATGGACGCAGCTTGCGGGCGGCCGTAATGAGGGCTAGGGCGAACTTTTCAGTTCGCGAGTACCGAAACTCCGGTCCTTGCAATGCTCGACTAACGTAGTAGACGGGCTTCATGACACCCGCCTCTTCCCGCGTGAGTACGATGCTCATTGTGTTTGGCAGGACAAACAGGTACATGAGCGGCTGTTCTCCCTTTTGCGGTTTGGCGAGGATAGGAGGGGTCGCCAGGTAGCGCTTTAGTTCTTCAAACCCTGCTCACATTCTTGGTCCCAGTCTATTTGACCTTTCTTCTTTGGCGCTTGATTGGCTTGCTTGACCAGTCGGAAGAAGGGGAGGCACCGCTCGGCGGCTCTGGACAAGAATTGGGAAAGGGCGGCGATGCGCCCGGTGAGGCACTGTACATCCCTTATTCACCCTGGTCGCTTCATCTCTAGCACTGCTCGGATCTAGTCGGGATTAGCTTCGATCCCTCGGTAGGTGACGAGGAAGCCAAGGAACTTTCCCGACCGTACTCCGAATGCGCATTTGGCTGGGTTGAGTTTCATGTTGTACCTTTTGAGCGTGACGAAGGTCTCCGCCAAGTCTCCCAAGTGTTCGGTGACCTGGACGCTCTTTACGAGCATGT
The DNA here is from genome assembly GCA_022559845.1 of Amorphophallus konjac. Lineage (NCBI taxonomy): Eukaryota > Viridiplantae > Streptophyta > Magnoliopsida > Alismatales > Araceae > Amorphophallus > Amorphophallus konjac. Next base: position 163,707 of record JAHNEJ010002694.1, on the reverse strand, counting down.
CGTCGATGTATACCTCCATGTTGCGGCCGATCGGCGAGTCGAACATGTGGTTGACGAGGCACTGGTATGTTGCTCCTACGTTCTTCAATCCAAACGGCATGCGGGTGTAGCAATAGAGGTCGTGGTCGGTGACGAAGGTCGTTTTGTCTTGGTCGGGCTCGTGCAAGCTGATTTGATGGTACTCGGAGTAGGCATCCCTGAAGCTCAGCATTTCATGCCCAGCCGTAGCGTCGACCAGCTGGTCGATCCGTGGCATGAGAAAGCTATCCTTAGGGGTAGCTTTGTTGAGGTTGGTGTAATCCACACACATCCGCCACTTTTCGTTGCTATTGGGGACCAAGACCACATTGGCTACCTAGTCTGGGTATCTTGTGGGTCTGAGTAGCCCGGAACGTAGCTTCTCGCTTACCTACTCCCTGATGACGGCTTGCCGCTCGGGGTTGCAACGCCTTCGGCCCTGCCGGACCGGACGGTGAGGGGGGTCCAACTTTAGTTGGTGCGTAATGACTTCTGGAGGGATCCTAGGACGCTCATCTTTAGACCATGCGAACACATCCTGATGGGATGCGAGGAAGCTCACGTAGGCCTCTTTGTCTTGCTCGGACAGCGTAGCGCTGATTCTCAGCATTTTTCTTGGATCATCTCCCACTTGGATGAGGTACAAGTCCTCGGCCGGCGCGCTCGTGCTCGGACCTGGGTCTTCAGTCCTTGCTTTCTTCTCAGGCGGTACTTCTTCGGGACGTCGATCGTGAGTTGAGATGAGGTAGCATCTTCTGGACTCTCTCTGATCTCCTCGGACCTCCCCTACCCTTCAAGGGGTGGGGAATTTGAGCTTCTGATGGTAGGAGGAGGGGACGCCATGAAGCATGCCGAGAATCCCTCGTCCGATGATAGCGTTATACCTGGTCATCGCGTGAACTACTGTGAAATCGGCGAGGAAGGTTACCTCTTTTGGCGCGGTTCCGAACATGATCGGGAGTGAGATGCATCCTTCCGGACGGACAGTGGTGCCGGAGAACCCGTACAGTGGTGTGTGTAGGGGCCTGAGCCGAGATACGTCGACACCCATAAGCACGAGACAGTCGTATGCGATAACATCTGGTCCACTTCCATTATCTACTAATATACGACGCACGGTACAAATTGGTTTATGGTGGCTAAGACCACGAGAGCATTGGAATGGAGAGTAGTGACACCTTCTAGGTCATCTTCTGAGAAGACGATAGGATCTCTCAGATGGCCTGGGGTGGTAGCTCCCAGTCGAGTGTCTTTGCTTCGCTCCACGGCGTGGATGGCCGATGCGTATCGCCGTCGCCTGCTCGCGCTATCTCCCCCCGCGGCTGGCCCCCCATAGATCAACATGATCTCTTTTTCGTTGGGTCGGTTTTCGATTGGCGGGGGCATCTTCTGTCGCCTTTCCGCGGCTTTGGCGAGGAACTTATCGAGGAGTCCTTTGTGGACCAACTCCTCGATGGCATCCCTTAGGTTGATGCGCTTGGCGGTGTCGTGGCCGTGGTCGCGGTGGTAGTGATAGTACTTTTTCTTGCTCCTTGAACTCGGGTCTGACTTCATCCAGGGAGGCCATTTGAAGAATGGCTCCTCGCAGATCTCCATCAGAATCTGGTTGGGTGGGTCCGTCAAGGGTGTGTAGTTGCGGTAGTTCCCCCTTTCTCTTTTGGGGCGATCGCGGCGATCTCTGTCACGTTGCTCCCTCTTGCTCCGCTCCTCTCGCGGTGAGTCGACAGATCTCTTCCGGTTGGACCGGTCAGTTCTGGTCGCACGGCATAGGGCCGCGGTGTTTTCCTGGCAACGTGCGTGCTTCTGTGCGAGGGCAAGGAGATCAGGAAGGGTCGTGGGGGCCTCCACTCCGAGCGCCCGTCGGAGGATGTGATCCCGACGTCCCGTGTCCCTTGGGTGAGTGTAGTGGTCGCGATGCCAATATCGAGATGCGGGATGCGGAGCGCCTCCGCGCGGAAGCGGGAGACGAAGTCGCACATCGTTTCTTCTTTTCCCTGCTTGAGGGCGAGCAGGGTTACCGCTGACTTGGCCACCTTTCGGTAGCCGACGAAGTTCTCCTTGAACAGCTTCTTGAGCTGTTGAAAGGAGGAGATAGTCCCAGCCGACAGGGACTCGAACCAGGCCCGGGCATTCTCCCGGAGGGTCGTGACGAATGCCAGGCACTTCACAGTATCTGAGGCCTGATGAAACACCAGGCGGGGCTCGAAGCTATGCATGTGATTGTCCGGGTCGGTGGTACCATCGTAGGAGGTGAACGACAGCAACTGGAGCTTTGGCGGGATGGGAGCTTCCATGATCTCCCTAGAGAAGGGAGCGTGGAAGTCCAGGTCATCGTCAATCAGGCCACGATTCTTGGCGGCCAGGAGGATGTCGTCCAGGTATCGAACTTTGTCCTCTATCTCGTCGAAGCGCTGGAGCCGGTGATCCATCTCCGAGTTGGAGTGCAGTGGGCTGCGAACCCTCAGCGGGGGCTGGCTGTGCGACCGTCGGGTCCTTGCGACCGAGGCATGGGAGGCCTCTCGCACTCGGCGAGGGTTCTCCCCAGTTTGGCCTCTCTCGTCCTCCCGCTGGTTCCGCAGTTCCTAACAAAACTCTATCAGGGCTTGGATCTGCTGGCAGATTTCGTCTAGGTCACCTGGGGTGACTTCGTGTCGGGGGTGAGTGGAGGAAGCTTCCTGTGACTCCCGGCGAGAGTTGGGTCCCTGATGGGAACCGCGCCCCCGGTTGCTAGCGTTGCGGAGACTTCCACGGGGTGCCATAGCCTTTTGCTCGTCTTCCCACAGACAGCACCAAGAAGTGTAGAGATAGAAAAATGGCTCCTATGCCACGTACCACCTTCTTTATTTATTTGTTGGGGAAGTCATCTTGCACCCGTGGAGGCCTGCAAATACCAGAAGTCAGAAAGACATCAGAAGGAGTCCCGGGTGTTATCCCAGGGGACAACCCTCTGATGCTTAAGTCAACAACAGATTAATGAGAAATAGAGAAGAATGAGGGAGAGAGAGAGAGAGAGAAGGGAATCGTAGTCGAGAGCTGAAGGGACGTGTAGATCCTCAAAACGAGTGCTCGTCGCTCCCAGTGTTCACTCGGTGAGTGCTCGCTGGGTGGTAAGGTCACCGGAGGAGAACTTTCCCTTTAGCGTAGATCGTCGGTGCTTCCCTCTCGTACTTTAGGGCTAGTAGATATAGTCTCTTGTGTAGTAAACTTTGACAGAATCATCCACCGTGTCTCTCTTCTCTGTCGTTCCCCTTCTTATAGCAGTTGTCCTGGAGCGAGGAGCCTTATCCTTTGATAGGGAAGGCGTAGGTAGTGGAGTAACTCCTTTTCGCTATAGCGGTGAGATTTTTCGTTTGGAAGGTGAATACCCCGGCGTCGGCTGGTCCCTCGGCGAGTTTTACGGCGCTCATGGGGCGTGCTCGCCCGTTATGGGATCTGGGCCGACGTGGTAGGGGGCAACGGTCGGTCGTCGGAGGGTCCTCCGGCGACTAATGCGCTTTCCCGTGCTGTAGAATCCGATGGCGAAGCTGGGTTGGGCCGCACCTTAGCGGGACGTTCACTTCGAGCACCTCTTGGGCGTGCTAAGGGGATGGATCCAATTTGGGCCTGCCGCTATTGGGCTGTCCATGGGCCAAACCGGATTTACCCTCCTCAGTAATGTTGTAAATAATGTAACTTAAAATATATATATTTTAAAAAATTACTTGTTCTTTAATAAATTTTAAATAAATAATTATGAGAATTTAAATGTGCAATAAATGCACAAATAGAGTAAGTACATTTGAAAGCGTAACATAATTTTACACTCTAAAAATAGTAAAATACAGTGAAAGGAGGGCACCGAGCCTCTTTCTGGTCTGAAGACAATGAGAAGGAAGAAAACAGGAGGCCTAGAAAAATCAGAGGTGTAACAAAATCCGGCAACTGCTTGATAAAATTCTCCTGAAAATTCCCCTGATCATCTATACTTGATTCCTCTAGAAAACAACAGAAATTGTCAAGCACTTTGATATACAAAGTAAATAATGGATCCAAGATATTTCTCTTTTGAAACTCTGATTTAACGATCTAGAGAATGTGCGTGCATACAAGAAATGCATGTATTGATTAAAAAACTAGTACTGTAGTGTAACAAAGTCAAAGAGAAAATGTTTACTGTTAAAATAATTAAGTTTGGGGTATTTTTGTTATTTTGTTCTCAGTGTGTGTCTGGGCCTTAATTGTGAGTTCCCAGGTACATATACATTGTAATCTCTTTGAATTAAAAATATAGATAACTTTTTTTCTTTTGGCCCTAATTCCACATGGTATCAGAGCCGGTGGGGTATAACCACCACTGCAGCGTCCTCCCTCCGTCGATGTAGGGAACCACCATCGCGGCGTCCTACCTTCGCCCCCCCCCCCCCCCCCCCCCCCGCACCTCCTTCACCATCGTCTGCCTCTGCTTACGTTCGCCAGAGGAGAACCGAGCTCGACGTGAAGGCCACGCGGGTGAGCGACGTGAAGGCCACGTGGGTGAGCGGCGCGACGTCGCTGGCGCTCGCGTAAAGGGCACGGCGGGAAGTCGCTATGCGACCCTCGAGTGTCGTGTGCACTACGCGTCGGACGTGAGCGTGGCGACCTGCACCTTGCCACCCTCACGGGTGGGTGACACAGTCCCGATCCTGCCCAGGGGTCTCCCCTACGGTGCAAGGGGTTTGAAGTCTCTAGAAAATCCTGAAATTTCTAATCACAACATAAATCATTTCGTTTGACGGCAACATCATCTTTGGTGGTAAGAAAGTGTACCCTTATCTTCTAACAGAGTTTTCTCCGCACCGGCTCGTTCCTTTAGGATGGTCAGCGCATGATAGCTTCTGATCTTCTCCCTATGTGCTGACCCATTTGTTGCTGTAAGAAGATTGTTTGAATCACTTTTTGCGCAGTAGAGGCTTTGGTTGTTTGGTTTGTTGTTGTCATGGCAGAATCGTCGAGGTCCACTTCTATCCCGACTTCTGACGGGAAACTTTATCATATGATGGCTACTGCTACAAACTCAAATGACACTAATTATTCTCAATGGGCACGGTCTTTTTGCCTCTTGCTGCTTTCTTTGAGAAAACTTCGACATATTGAGCAAGACCCTCCAGAGAAAATCGATAAGAAGACATATGAAGCTTGAGAGGTTGATGATGGGATGATAATTTCAGTTTTGAATAATAGTTATGAACAGAGTATTTTCAATAGTATTGTCTTTTTAGACACCGCTAAAGAGATGTGGGATACTCTGAAAAAGATTTATTCTGCAGAGCATAATATTTCTCATATTTATAATATTTATTCAAGATTGTTTAATCTAAAGCAAGAAGGAAGACATATTTCTCAGTATTTTGCTGAAATTCAGGGTCTCTGGAGTGAATTAAAACTGTATCAGCCTAGTGGTGTAGATGCCGCTCAGCTGGAGAAACAAAAGGAAGAGTTTATTGTTGTTAAGTTTTTGTCTGGAATGGATGATAATCTCAGACATGTTAGAGACAATTTACTTGCAGACACTCAGGTTCCTACATTGGATGGTGCTTACTCTCGTGTTCTTAGAGCAAGTACCAAATTTAATCTGACTGAGACAACATCTAGTGAGATTGGAGAGTCTGGTAGTGCTTCAGCTCTTGCAGTAGGGGGGCGTGGCCGTGGTCATGGCTCTCCATGTATTCATTGCAACAAAACTGGACATCAGCCTAATTTTTGCTGGAAGAAATATGGCAAAGGGGGATCACGTCTGCATCCTGTTGCTAATCTGGGTGCCTCTAGTGATTTCTCATCTCTCACTCCTGAGTCTATGTCACAGCCTATGCAGCAGTCACCTACCGGACCACCATCTGAGAAAGGGGTTACACTGTCTCTCGAGGAGTACGAGGCATTCCAACGGCTCTTAAAGGGCTCTTCAACACATTCTTCATCCTTTCATGCCACCACTTCAGGTAGTGTCTCTGTAGTTCACCACAATTCCTCCCGGATTATGGATTCTGGTGCTTCTTGTCACATGATAGGTAGCCGTTCCCTTTTTTCCTTTCTTCATTTATTTAATACTCACTCTTCTGTTACTGTAGCAGATGGGTCTTATAGTTCTGTTGCTGGGAGGACTGTTCATACCTCATCTCTAACCCTGAAAGATGTCCTTTATGTTCCAAACTTTCCCATTGGCTTGTTATCTATTAGTTCTTTGACCCGTTCCTTAAACTGTTTAGTAACAATCTATCCTTCTTATTGTGTATTTCAGGATCTCCAGACGAAGAAGTTGAATGGTGGCGGTCATGAGTCTGGAGGATTGTACTACCTCGTTGATGGGCCTCTCCAAAGACATAAGGCTTCCTCAGCATTTGATACTTTTTTTCAGTGGCACTGTCGGCGTGGACATCCATCCCTTTCTAGGCTACGTGAGATTGTTCCCGTTTCTTCTTCAACAAATAGACTTTTGTGTGAAGCCTGTGAGCTTGGGAAACATCATAGGGTCTCCTTTCCTTCTAGTAATAGTAAAAGGAGCATTGCTCCATTTCATCTTGTACACTCCGACATCTGGGGGCCATCTCCCATCACCTCCAGACTCGGATTTCGATACTTTGTCATTTTTGTTGATGATTTCTCTCGGATGACTTGGTTATTTCTTTTGAGATCTCGTTCAGATGTGTTTGATGTATTCAAATCTTTTTATTTAGAAATAGAAAATCAATTCTCCACTTCCATCAAAATTTTGTGTACAGAAAATGCCAAGGAATATGTCCAGTCATCCTTTGCTTCCTTCTGTTCAATGCATGGAATTCTTCATCAAACATCTTGCTCCTACACCTCTCAACAAAACGGGGTTGCTGAGAGGAAGAATCGGCATTTACTTGATGTTGCTCCTACTCTTATGTTTCACATGCATGTTCCAAAGTACTATTGGGGTGATGCCATTCTTACCTCGTGCTATCTTATTAATCGGGTTCCGAGCAAGGTGCTAGATGACAAAAGTCATTTTTCATGCTTATATCCAAATGACGATCCGTTTCCTCTAATTCCTCGGGTCTTTGGATGTAAGTGCTTTGTTCACACTCTTGGACCAGGACATAATAAGTTGACTCCCAGATCTATTCCTTATATCTTCTTGGGATATTCTCGGACCCAAAATGGGTATCGATGTTTTGACCCTCGGTCCAAGAGGTCATTTGTGGTTGCTAATGTGACCTTTTTTGAGTCTGTGTCCTTTTATGATTCCCCTTCTTCTCCACAGCCTTCTCCTGCATAGACTTCTCCTTCACCTATTCTTCTTGATCTTGTTTCTCTGGATGTGCCAGCTGTAGATACTGATTATTGTGTTGAGCCTCAGGATGCAAATAATAGATTTGGACAGGTCTATCAACGACGGACCCATAGTGCGCCGCCTGCCGTCTTGCCACAATCAACTTCTTCACTGGAGGTTCCTCCTCCCACTGGTGAGACTTCTCTTCCCGCTTCTGATCTGGATCTTCCTATTGCCCTTCGCAAGGAAAAACGATCCAGTACGAAGCATCCTCTTGACGACTTCATTTCTTATCATGCTTTGTCTCCATCTATTCGCTAGTATGCCTTGTCTATTTCTGATGTTCACCCTCCAAAGTCTGTCTCTGAAGCACTATCTAAACCTAAATGGAAGGCTGCTATGGATGAGGAAATGTCTGCCTTACTGTCTCGTGGTACTTGGGTCCTTATACCTCGATCGGCCAGCCGATGTTACCCCTGTTGCTTATCGGTGGGTGTTCACTATAAAGTACACTCCAGAAGGCTCCGTTGACAAATATAAGGCTAGACTTGTGGCCAAGGGCTTTACCCAGACTTATGGAGTTGATTATTTCGAGACCTTTTCTCCTGTTGCTCGACTTAACTCTGTTCAGGTGTTATTTTCTCTTGCCATCAATCAAGGATGGAATATGTTGCAGATGGATGTCAAGAATGCCTTCTTGTATAGTGATCTTAAAGAAGAAGTATATATGGAGAAACCTCCTGGGTATGTTACTCAGGGGGAGATGGTGTGTAAACTACAAAAGGCAATTTATGGCTTAAAATAAAGTCCTCGAGCATGGTTTAAGAAATTCAGTCAGATTGCTTCTGGGGTTGGATTAAAAAGGAGTCAAGCCGATCATTCTGTGTTTGTTCACCATACAATTGATGGTGTGGTGATTCTTATTGTCTATGTTGATAATATGCTGCTCACGGGAAGTGATAAAAATGGTGTTAAGGAAGTTCAGAAATACCTCCAGTGTCATTTTGTTACTAAGAACCTAGGGAGACCGCGCTATTTTCTTGGGATTGAAATTGCTTATGGTAATGATGGTGTTTCCTTATCTCAAAGAAAATATGCTCTAGACTTGTGACAGGAGATGGGATTGTTGGGGTGTAAACCTACTGATACACCCACTGTTCCTCAATCTGATCTTGAAGTGGAGGATAGTCTAGTGTTCAATGATGTTCCTCAATATAGGCGGTTTTGTGGAAAGCTGATATATCTAACAGTGACTCGCCCAGATATTACCTTTGTTGTATCAGTTGTTAGTCAGTTTATGTAGACTCCAAAGTTATGTCATTGGGAAGTAGCTCTAAAGATCCTGCGTTATGTCAAAGGGGCTCCTGGATGTGTGTGAGCGACGTCACGCGGAAATTGCCGTTGGAGGCGAAGCGGAGCGCGCGAGGGGCTCGTTTTGCTGCAACACAGAAAGAAGAGAGAAGATGAGAGAGACCACCACAGGAGATTGCTCCGGCGGGGCGTGCGGGACAGATACATCGTAACAAGATATGGGGATTAAACGGCCATTGCGGGAAATGACTCTCCGCGACCTCGGGGGATGGGAATAGTGCAGAATTTAAATGACAGTAATTTAAACGGCCATTGCGGGAAGTGACTCGCCGCGGCCTCGAGAATATGACAAGATATGAGAATAACACAGAATATGAATGACAGAAATTTAAACGGCCATTGCGGGAAATGACTCGCCGCGGCCTTGAGAATATGAGCAGATATAAGAGTAATACAAGATATAAGGGGGGGGCGAAAATTTATACGGCCATTGCGGGAAGTGACTCGCCGCGGCCTCGAGAATATGAGCAGATATGAGCACAATACAGAATATAAATGATAGAAATTTAAACGGCCATTGCGGGAAATGACTCGCCGCGGCCTCGAGAATATAGCAGATATAAGAACATCACAGAATATAAGTGACAGAAATTTAAACGGCCATTGCGGGAAATGACTCTCCGCGACCTCGAGAATATGATGTGATCGCCAGGGGCCGGAGACCCCAAAATAAAGAAAGTGATCGCGCCTACCTCAAAAGCGGGAGATGGCGGTTGCTTCTTCCTCTCCCTTCGGCCGGCCGATGGAGAGGGCTTTCCTTGGTTACCCTTGTAAAAGAAGAAACAGACAAATAACAGGTGAATCAGAAAAGATGGCAGTGTAGTATTAGTCCTGTGATGAAGGATAATGAAATCGTGGCAAGACACACACCTGGTTGGTGTTATTTTTAAACCCCTCTCAGACACGAGTAGGAGAGAAATATGATGATGAATGGGATTATGCAAACGTATATAAAAGAAGACTCCCTTATGAAGGGAGTCGGAGAATGCGAGATGATGAATGCAAAAGAAGTACAGAGAAAATGAGAGAGAATTGGCTTATTAAATGTGCCGATGGCGGGATCCGGCGGAGCTTCGGCAGCGTGGGGACGACGTGGAAGCAGAACGGATGGAGCTAGCCTTCCTCTCGCGAGCGCGGGCACCCGAGAAGCCGGCAGAACCTCCCCCTACAAAAGACCCACGGGTTAGAAATGGGATCCGGCAGAGTCTCTCCTTCCTCTGTCGGATCTGAAGCCCCTTCCCTTCGAGGGAGGGGGTCCTCTATTTATAGAGGGGAAGTGGATTGAGGCGTCCAGGGACCTGGACGCCTCAAGATGGGGGCGTCCAGGACCCTGGATGCCTCCATCAACACATTAAATATTTTTTATTTTTTGATTTTTAATATTTTTATGAAGGCGTCCAGGAGACTGGACGCCTTCATTTCCGCCTACCAAAATGCCGCCGAAAGCCATAGACAGTGGAGAAAGCGCGTGGTTTTGGCGCGCACCCGTGACTCACGAGTGGGTGCGTCCAATTGACAAGACTTTTTTATCTTTTAGATTTTTTCGAAACGTCAAATCGAGCGGCGGATCGGCACCGTCCGTGTGTCGAAAATTGAAGGCGTCTAGGCACCTGGACGCCTTTACAATTATCATTTATTATTATTTATTTATTTTATTTATTTTATTTTTTCACTGATGAAGTCGTCCAGGCTCCTGGACGCTTTCATAATTATTATTATTTTTGGCTCCTGGACGCCTTCATAATTATTATTTTTTTTATTTTTTTTCACTGATGAAGGCATCCAGGCTCCTGGACACCTCAAAGATTTTCCACGGAAAAAATTCAGAAAAATGTAAAAAAATTCATAAAAATAGGAAATCACCAGAGTAAGTAAAAATGTGAAGGCGGCCTTGAGGTATCATAGTGTAATATGAGATTTACTCACGGTAATGTCAAGAACGGCGTGTCTATAGCTGTCCCGTCTTGGCGTCTACTTTGCAAGGGAGTGACACATAATTGAATAGCATTGAAGTGAAGTGGAATGGAGTGAGACTAGAGTGAAAAGTAGATGCCAAGATGTGATGAGACACGCTTTCAACATTATGATTTTGGAATGTTTTCAGAGTTTTCAACGAGACGACCTTGAAGAAGGTCTTCCGAATTCAACAATTGCTTGGACGGGAATCAAACAAGGAAGGGAAAATGTGCGCTCAGGCACGAGTAGAAAAAGGGACCAACTTCTCTGTGTGGAAGTACCTGGGTCGTAAACCTGCAGGTTTCACCTTGGGGAGCGGTTACCAGCCAATGTGGAAGTGCTGCGGCCAAGGTGGGTCAAATAGAGTAAAAGTAAAGGAATATTTGAGGATCAATCCAAACAAAGGTCTCTTTTGGAAGAACAGCGCGGGCTGTCTCAAGGAAACTCAGTACTTCATTTGGAATGGAATATCTCATATTATAAGAATTTAAGCACAGCGGCCTTCGCAATCGAATTACTTTGAATGATTTTCCGCAATGGAATCAAAGTCCTACATGAATGCATGCTGGGTTTAAAAGAAAACTTAAAACAAACTAAAATAGAAAATAGCCAAGGATAATATTGTCAAGTTGTTAAGAATGGGTCAGGATACCGATCCGGTGAGCTGATACTGAGCCGGGGCCCATTTATCCACGCACCAACTCACCGAATGGAACCATCGTCCCCTCGCTTTCACAACTTAACGGCATATCCGCACAACTTAAATTCCTCTGAAATCATCACTATTTTTGTTGAAGGGGAACTCAAATTCCAGAGTCATTCAGGTCGCAAGGTCCTTGACATGTTCTAGTAGCGTAAATATTATATAATACAATGCATGACATGGTGGGACTAGTTACCGAATGGTGGCACACGATGGGACGGTGGCGTCCATTAGTGAAACCTGCACTGATCAACATGATTAAAAGTAGCAGAGTTGCACCACAGTACAAGGGAGATCAAGACAAAATATTTTTTTACTGAAGTCAACGGCGACGACTCGACATTGATGTGACGTCTCTTGGCCTTTACCACCTTCCCTTCTTATAAGTACCCCCTTAGGCTAGTTCAGCCAAATGCACCAAGGAGAGCTTTGAAAGCTCAAGAGGAGGAGGAGAGGAGAATCTAGGGATTTCCAGGATGGAAGGAGAGTCTTCCCGCCCTGTGAAGAGGAGCAGGCCTAGCAGCGACTTTAGGCGACTCTCTGACCTTGAAGGTCATCTGAGTGGGATGATCCGGTCGCATATGGTGAGTTGACTCATTTCAAATTTCATGTACGACTTCTCCCTCACTTCTTCCTTCTTTTGTTTTCTTCCCTTTTCCAGCCGTACCCTCTCTTCCCAGGTCCGAGGAAATTTTCCAAGCTGCCGTGGCTTTCGAAACTCACCTCCAACATCTCCATCAGCATGAGGGTCATAATCACGAGGTGGCACCTTCAGGGGCTCCTAGTTCACGCCAAACATTACGAGAAGATTCGTATGGACTAGGCGGCTATGGGCGCGCTGGTGGAGATCTGGCATCCTCAAACTCACACCTTCATCTTCCCTTCTTTCGAGGCGACCATCCTTCTCGAGGAGGTAGAACTCCTACTCGGGTTAAAAAGGTTCAAAAGTGATGGCAGGATAAAGATTACGCGAATGCTGAAGAGGGTGACTTCCGAGGAGGTCCTTGGAAGCTTCATGCCGCCTGGTGCCATTAGAAACGTCCAGACTCAGAAGGGAATTAACTTGCAGAAGCTCGCGGAATGGGTCATGGATGCCCTGAGAGGATTGCCAGATGATGATCGTTTGGAAGAAATCATGAAGGGATTCACAATCTGTTTGGCGGGTGCTCTCTTATTCCCTCATACCGACAACGTAGTGGAGGAAGATCAGCTGAGTGCTATTTGCGGCATTTGGAATGGCAAAAGGGTGGGACCTGCCGTTCTTGCTTACCTCTACAGTGGCCTTACTGCTTCCAGCCTGGGTAAGCCTCCTTTTGGTTGCGCACTTCTTCTGAATTGCTGAGTTGATTTACATTTCAAATTTGATCACCGTGAGGGGATGCCAACTGCCTCGAAGATTTTTCAACAAAGCCCCCTTTACCACATAGCCGATGTGTTAGGCTTTGGTGGTAATATAGTGAACCGCGTTCCATGGCTGAGGAAGCATGAAGACTGGAGGTCTCACTTCATAACTATGACAAAAAACTTTTTCACTTGTGCACCGGCATGCCTACTCTCACGCGAACTCCTCACGAGGTCTTCTCCCGGAGCTGAACTCCAACTGATTGGCACGACGGAGTTTGTTCTTTATAATGCGCATTGGTGCTGCATCCAAATCGACATTCCACGCCACTCGTTCCCACCGTTAACCTGCATCGTTCCTTTGAAGAAGAGGGAGTTGGGCACGGAAGCGGATGCGAAGGAAGCGAAGGCCATCAAAGTACCATGGAAGACAAGCACTTTGGGAAAGGCGTTAGTGCATGTGGAGGAAGAGCGCGAACTGTGGAGAGCTTATGTAACTGAACTGGGGAAGTTAAGGCGATTCCACTGTTTTATGGCCGCAACAGACCAAGGCATTTCTCTTATCTTCTTGCTAATGCGGCTGCCAAGCTCCAAGGCTGGAAATCGGCATTCCTCTCATCCGGAGGACGTCTGATTCTTATTCGGCATGTCCTCTCTACTCTGTCGATCTACACTCTTGCTTCTACCGCCATCCCAAAGACCATTACTAGAGCTTTCCACCGGATTCTAGCTAATTTCTTTTGGGGTTCTTATGAAGGATCGCCCAAGAAGCATTGGAAAGATTGGTCTACTGTCTCTAGACCGGTTGACAATGGCGGTCTAGGAGTTCTCAACCTCCACACTTTGCAAATTGACTTGCGGGCTAAGCTCCTGTGGAGAGCTATTACGGGCGCGACCCCTTGGGCCTCCTTCTTCCGGGCTAAACATCTTCATGTGGAACACTACTCTATGGCATCTTTTAAACTCACTTTAGCAGCAGAAAGAACTCTTTGGCAGCTAGCAGCCGGGCTCATTCATGCCAACCATCGGGTTTTCATCTCTAAGGATAACTCCTCCGCATCCTTTTGGTTTGATGTATGGACCGGCAGCACTCCACTTAAAGACTATGTGCCACCGCATGTTTGGAACCTCCTGCCTGACAAAGGATGCTCGGCTATCAATGCTCTCACAGGTAACTCGCAGCCCTCTCTTGATGTTGCATGGCAGTTCTGTCCGAGGCAAGCATTAGAGCACATTGTAGCATCCACTTCTTCACATGATCATTGGGTATGGACCCTCACCACCGATGGGACATTCTCCACTTGTTCTGTCCGCAAGGCACTCTCTCCTGCAGCCTCTCCATCCTGGGCGTGTATTTGGGACCACCGAGTGCCTCTCAAATGGTCTATTCTCTCTTGGCGAGTACTGCATGGCTGCCTCCCGGTGGACTCCTCAATAATGGCGTGTGGCATCCCTCTCTGCTCTAAGTGCAATTGCTGTTCTTCTCCATGTTTGGAGACCGACCTACACTTATTATTCCATGGCGCTGTGGCAAAGGAGCTTTGGGCGCTTCTGTCGGACTTCACACCATACTTCTTTGGTGCACTTCACACAGCCGCGGCGGTGCTTCTTGATTACTTGGGCACTCTGCACCTCTCCACTGTTGCTGGGACCTTGGGCCGATGGCTTCTCTTGGCTGCCATTTGGGAACTGTGGGCTAGCAGAAATTTGGCCCGCTTTGAGGGCCGGCCTATGAACGCCAGACACATCTTTTGCAGGGTCATGCTATCTATTCGTGGTATTGTTCAAGGAGGCCAGCTGAAAGGACGTGAGCTTCTACCACGACAAGTGGATACACTTCGAGCATGGGACATCTCTCCTATGGTGACACGTAACCCCCCGCCTCGACTCATTCGGTGGTGTCCCCCTCCCTCGGGCAGATTGAAGTTAAATGTCGATGGCGCTTTTAAGCGTGGTATGGGCGAGGCAGGAGGTGGCATGGTACTTCGTGACTCTAAAGGTTCTCTTGTTTGGGCTGCGGCTGCGGCTTTCCCACACGCATCTTCCAGCCTTGAAGCTGAAGCGCTTGCCCTTCGGGATGGCCTCCTACTTTGCTCTCAACACGGTGTATGCTCAGTTGGGGTTGAGACCGATTCACTTGTGTTGGCACACATTGTTAACGGTCACTTCTCTTGCCCGTGGAAGCTCTCTCTCATTTTGGTTGATGTGGCTGCCGCCCTTTCCTCACTTGATGTCTCTATTTCCCATGTGTTTAGGGAGGCTAACCAGGTGGCCGACATGTTGGCTGCCGTGGGATGCTCCATGTCATCTCCCTCCTTTTGGCAATCTTGGGCTGATCTTCCACTATCTGTAAAAGGCCCCTACCGGCTTGATAAGGTAGGGTGCCCCTCTGTTCGGCCCTAGACGATCTTGTACTCTCTCATTTCACCATATATATATACATTTTGCTATTGGGCGGCTGGGGTTGAGCGCCTCTCTCCCTCCCTAGGGGTGATCGCTCGTCCTCTCCCTGCCGTAATAGGTATTGACTTGAGTTAAAAAAAAGTTAAGGCCCGAAGTGTCTAAACCCCTGATGTAGCTCACTCTGCTTTTGATGAAATAAATGCAAAATTATTGTGTGCAAATGTTTTCTTTCTCCTTTTTTGTTTTTTTTATTTTTTTTATATTTTTATATTTGTTTTTGTTATTTTTGTTTTTTTTGGGAGAGGCGTCTAGGCGCAAAGACGCGTTCTAAACTTGATTTCAAATTTAAATCACCGAGAACCGCGGGACGGCCTTTCTCCTTCCTTACCTTGCCCGCGAACGACTCCTCCTCTCGTCGGGAGTTACTTGCCTAGCTCCATCTTCTTCCACTCTTGATCTATGGAGTATGGTGGGCCACATCGTGGTGAAGGACGAGGGGGACGAGGAACTCCTCACCCGAGGAGGTTTGTGCAAGAGCACGGAGAGGCGACCGCGGAAGAGGAAGGGCCTCTTCTGGCACTCGGGGGACCCGAAGACATGGAGGGAGGCGAGCATGGCCTGGTAAACTCCTTGATCGCCACCTCTTTGAATTTTTTAGCTTTGTAGCGAACAAGTAGAGGGAAAAGAGGGTTCGTGAGTGTTGCACTTGAATGATGAACGCGTCTTTGACAGGAGACGCATTTTTTTTAATGATGTGGCCCTTCCTTTGATGCGCAGGATATGACAAGGATCCCGGCTTGGCCGATGAGTGGGCGAGTGCGGATGAGCCGAACCGCGTCGGAGAAGAGAGACGCAGCAAGGCAAAACTTGAAGACTGGCGCATACGTCTCCCTGCTCAATTCCAAGACGGTCAGCAAGGTGGTGCGCCCACACAGGAGAGTGCCGGCTACTTGCGGCAGTGCAGGGGGAGCCAAGTGGGCCCTTTTCAGCTCGGGAGACGGACAGAGGTGAAAGAAGGGCCCTATTTTTTTTTTTTAAATCTCGGGGCTTAACTGATGGCTGTTGTTTGTCTGTTTCCACGTGCCCAGCAGGTAGCGATGGCAGGGATGGCCGGCGGATCGTCTTCCAGCTCTCAAGCTCTTTTTCTAGAGATCGCCTCCCTTCAGGAGCAACTTGCCAGTGCAGTGGCCCGCGCGACCCGGGCTGAAGAGGAGCGTGATGCTTGGGCAGCAACCATAGTAGAGCTGCGGCGTCACGATGAAGAGAGGCCGTCTCCAGACATCCTGGAGTTAAGGGTCCTCCTCCAGGTGGCGAGGAGGGAGGCAGAGAGAGAGAGAGAGAGGAGAGAGAGAAAGAGAGGGAGGAAAGAAGGACCGAGCGACAGCAGGATCGGGATGAGAGGAGGGCCTTGGAGGCCCAGGTGAGGGAGCTCCAGGTAGGCCTTCAGGTTGTGGGGCAGAGGTTAGGAGTGATGGAGACGCGCTACGAGAGAGCACGAGAGTTCGGGGCGCGACTCCGCCAGTCTGGCCACCTTTCTGTCGGTGGCTTCTTCGCCACACCAGGGGATCAGCAGCGAGCCGTTGCTGTGGAGCAGGTATCACAAGGTGAGGGGACTGCTGCTTCACGGAGCCCCAGGAGGCCCCTGAGGGACCCTCACCTTAGGGGATAGGAGAGGGACGCCTAGAGGGATGAGTGTGAAGGTGATGGCGAGAGTTGGCGAGCTAGCATACGCCTCCTCTCTATGATTGTGATGTTTATGACAGTTTATGTAGACTTATGAATGGAGTGATTTGATTTCCTGCCGCTTATTTGTTCTCTTGTGCATTCCTTCTCCCTTACACTTCTTCACTATTCCCATGTGATGTGCTTGCCGAGACCCTGTCCAAAATGGGGAATCGTATCTTGCTCCGACCATCTTTCACACGGAAATCTGCCACCAAAGTCAATAATGACGGCTCTAGCCCCTTCTCCTTTACGACCTTCCAATCTTCCCGGATGACCTCTACAGCGTGACAGGGCATCCCTAGACTGCGTAGAAAGTGAGTCATCATATCGCACCATCAATCAATTACCCTGCGAGCGGTGAAGTGACACATGTGGGACCGCAAGGAAGGTGCCTTATCACGAGGGTTATCGTTAACAGTGATGTAGGCAGTCTTGACTCGCCCTTCTCCCATTTCTATAAATACCGTCCTCGTTCGTCTTCCCAGGGGCACCGGTAGCCAACAAGTTTCCACGGAAACGGGAGAACTAAGGGTTCTAAGTTTTAAAATGGAGGGTGAATCTTCCCACTCTTCCAAGAGAAGCAGGTCCACTGGTAGCAGTTCCAGGAGGCTCTCAGACCTCGAAGGACACTTCAGTGAAAGGACCCAATCGCAACCCGTAAGATGAGCTTTCTTGCCCCTTCTCTTATTCTTTCTTCCTCCCTCTAACAAAACCCCTCCTTGTGTATGCACAGGGTGTGATGAAATCACACATTCCATGGGAGTTGGTAGTGGCTGCATACCGGGGTCTCCCGGATTTTCAGAAGGCCAGGCTAGACGTGATGGGGCTTGGAGTCTTTCTTCGGATCGAGCCAATCAGGCTCGACCTTGCCCTCGTCCAAGCATTGTGTAAAAGGTGGGATCCAATGAGCCATACTTTCTTGATGCCTTGGGGGCACATGGTGCCCAGCCTGGAAGATGTGGTCCGAATTACGGGCCTGAAAGTGGATGGCGAGGCACTGACTGGCATTACGTACTCCGACTACCGAGAGGCTGCCCAGAGGTTACTAGGAGTGGACCTGGATGATCGTAAAAACAGGTCCATAGCCAAGACGCCTATCATGGAGACACTGGGGCTTACTGATGTTCGTCCTCGTGATGACGAGTCCTCGGAAGAATTCATGGAGAGGATTGAAAGGGGATGCCGCGCCGTCTAGTGCGTAGATGCGAGCAATTGGGAGAGGGCCAACATGGATTTGAGGAGATTTCTATTCTTCCTGTTGGGGAAATTGTTGCTGGGCTCGAAAGGAGACGACATTCATTGCCGCTTCTTAGAATTCCTGGTAGACCCTGAGAAAGTGGGACGATACGCCTGGGGTGCAGCCATACTGGCGCATCTATTTGTGGGTCTGTCTGAAAGAGCAGATCGAGAGATAACAGTGAGTGGTTTCACGCCGTTCATCCAGGTATCCTGCTTCTCCCCTTTTTTTTGAATTTTTTTTGATATGTTAATGACACATGACGGTGCAGTTATGGAGCTATTATTACCTCCCACTGGGAAAAGTCCGGCATTGGCGATCGATGGCGGTGCCGCTGGTGAGGCGGTGGCAATCTATCACGAGCCCAGCCTCTCTATCCTACCAGCTAATGTTGTTAAGGCGCAAGTTGTAAGAGTTCCCTGCGGTAATGGTGGTTATTACTTCATCATTTTTTTCCATTTTTTTTATATTAAGAAGATGTGTGTGACCTGACCCAGGTGGTCTGGAGGCCTTATGCGGGCATGACTGATGCCGATCAGCCATGGGTCATAACTAGCCGTGCCCGGTTCGGACGCGACCTCTGGATGCACTGTTTGAACGAAATCGAGCCACTTCGGCTACGATTGGCCATGAGGACTCTAGGGCTGGCCCAAGAATGGATGGACATGACTACCACACCACGTGTCGGGAGGAAGACGCGTGGGCCGGCGACCTCCGTTGATTGGAGAGTGCGGTTCCCTGATCAATACGAGGATTGGCAACGAGGCGGCACTCCCGTGGAGTCACATGCCCAAGACAGTGAGGATTATCTACGCCTCTATAAGGCGATGTATGCAGAGCGACTCCATCCTGAAGGGACCGTGGAGGTGAACAACATTTTTTTTATTTTTATTTTTATTTTATTTTTATGTTAACCTATGTCCTGGCCATAGGATGTTCACGACACTATGATAGCGAACATGCAAGCTCGCCTGATACGCACGGAGCGGCAGTTACATGATACTCGCGCCGCCTTGAGTTCTTCGGTAAGCCTACATACACACGATCATAGACCGAGATTTCTGACGTTAGGTCCTTAGTGTCACCTTATGTGTGTTGCAGCGTGCCCAGCTTAATGCGGATTCCTCAGTAATGGGGGCGGATGGTGTCTCTTCCAGTTTGTGGATCCCTACTTCCGAACTTGATTTGCTTCATGAGCAGCTTGCTCATACTACGCAGCAAGCCGCGGAGGCAGAAGGAATGCTTTCCACACAGGTGAGAGTTTCACCATTGAATTTCACTTATTCGTGCCTCCACATATCTGAGATGATGGTTATGGCAGACGAAAGAGGTGCAAGATGCACTTGCTCGCACCGCGTAAGGGGAAGCCAGAATAGCGGAACTGGAGGAAGAGTTGCGGCATCGTTCAGACGATGGCTCTTCTCGGGACGCCGTGGAGCTGAGGATTACCCTTCAGCTGGAAAGGGAGGACGCGAGAGAGAACGCGCGGAAAGGGAAAGAGATACCGAAAGACAGAGAGCCGACAGATTGGCTGAGAGGGAGGAGCGTAGGGCCATGGAGGCCCAACTGTTTGAATTTCGAACCAGCCTCGGTCTTGCCGAACAATGGCTAAGAGATGGTGAAGAGCGCTACCGAAGAGCACGAGATCGTGCCTTTCGTGTTAGTAGCTACTTTGCTACCCCTGTCGATCGACGGGGAGCAGAGACGGGAAGAGGGGTACAGAGCAGCAGAGGCACCGCCTTGCAAGGTTTAGCAACACCCTCCAGGGTTCTTCGCTTGGAGAGTGGAGAAAGGGGTAACACTGAGAGAGGGGACGGGACTTAATGTACAATTTCTAGAAGGAAATAAAGGAAGGGATGTTCGGTTTCATGTCCTCTGCCTTCATTCCTGCTTTTCAATCATGTACACATTGCTTAATGAAACAAGTCAATTTTTCCATTCTGACTTGGCCCCTTGCTCAAGAGTGGGTGATTGTTTTGAGACTAGCCTTGATAACGAGTCAAGGGGCCAAGTCTTTATTAATTAAGACAAGAGTAAAGATGATGAATGTAACATATGGGCACACAAATAGGAACATAACGTAAAAATGTAGCACACAAATGAGATCACACGGATGCATTTTTTTGTGTTGTTTGTTTATGCTTTTTTTGAAAACTTTTTTTTGTTATTTTTTTTGAAATTTTTTTGAAATTTTTTTATTTTTTTTGAAAGACACTTGTTATTACAATCGGCATGGTTCTTGGACCAGAGGTGCTTAAATCATTCTTAAGTAGCGTAATGCGGGGTTAACATGTTCCAAAAGAATTCTTACTTGGGGACTCACCTGACGGCGTTTTCGAGGGCCACTTCAAATTTTTTTTTTAACTAATGCCTAGCGACCAATCTTATGGCACCTGACTCTTATGAAGACAGGGTTTCTTACTAACCTTCCAGGTATCCTGCGTGCACATCTACGTTGATTTGGGCCCTTAGACCCCTCAAGTGATAGTCCTGCCGGTTAAGACTTAACCTGATGACAAAACCGTCATGCCATGCTTAGGCTCCTAGTTGCTTCCGACCACAAGGAGACACCAAAAGAGTGTTCAGGGTAAAAGATTTGCCGGACCCGGGTCTATTTCCTCACAACTCTAGATGGTATAAGATGGAACACCT
Source organism: Amorphophallus konjac (assembly GCA_022559845.1). Lineage (NCBI taxonomy): Eukaryota > Viridiplantae > Streptophyta > Magnoliopsida > Alismatales > Araceae > Amorphophallus > Amorphophallus konjac. The sequence continues at coordinate 143,049 of JAHNEJ010002694.1, read as the reverse complement.
TAGAACCCTAACGGCCAACCGTACGATGTTGACCCGGAATCAGACGCCGTCGCACCTATTGGTGACGCGCTTGCATTGACCTAAGCCCGATGTTGAAGTAAGAAGCCATCAAAGTGGTAGATAGAGGTCTTGACCGGCCAGAAACACCGAGACTCCTTCGCAGTGACGGCTTTTGCTCTTCGAAGTATACAAAAATGTGTGTTTTGCAAAAAATGGGATCATTTGCCTTAGTGGGGCGCGCCTCTCGGGCATTCCATTGAGCTTTCATCTTTGAGAGGAGAAAGAAGAGTAAGGTGGGGTAAACCTTCCGAGAGGACCGGCAAAACCGTTAACCCGACGAGCTAACCGGGACTTACTCGACCTTTCCCCTTTGGGCGACTTCGGACCAATCCTCGAACAGACTTACGTTGCCCCTTTGTAGAATTTCCTTTGTTTGGGGGTTTCGTTTGTCGAAATCAGGCACGGTCACGACCAGGCTTTTGACTTTGATTTTTCTCTTTCCCCTTTTTTTGAGGGAGGTATGAGAATTTGATATGTGGGAATCCCTTTTGTATGCCTGCGGGGACACTGCCCTCTTCTCGTGCTCTGACTCGGGTTCGAGGAGATGAATCCTACTCTCGCCTTCGGGGTATTACGTTTCGGTTCCCTTATGCTCAGCGTTTTAAGGGCGCCGGCTGTCTCATTGGGTCGAGAAAGGAGAGAACAAAGATTACGACTTTCTTGGAGACCTTCGAGCACAGCCCCCTGATGAGCAAAACTACCAATTTTCTAGCTAAAACGGCTGCGTGTGTGCGTTGCCTTCTTTTAATGGGCATAATCCGACATGACTGGACATGAGTCTCCACGGTTCTGGCAGACCAAGACCCGAGACCTACCGACCTCAATGGGTCCTATCTTAATATGAAGGATAGATGCAAAGACCTGACCGCATGATAGACACCAGGCATCAGTTCTTTTTTCTCCTTTTTTCTCTTTTTTTTCTTTTTTCTTCTTTTTTTTCTTCTTTCGAGGCTCCCCTCGGGTTCCGTTCCATTCGATCCCAAAAGCGGGGTACGGGAGTGAGCGGGGGTTAACCCTAAGTTAGACTGCAAAGATCGAAGAGTGAATTCCAACTCGCCGGTCCTCGTACCATGCCAGTTGTTACGGCTATCTAAGGGTAGTATTTCTTAAGATAAAGCCCGTTCCAAGGGTGGGATAACTCGGTCCCTTCGGCATTGACTAGCTTGTAGGTGTTACCGGGTTACACGGCTTGAATCACATATGATCCTTCCCAATTGGGTTGGAGCTTAGAACGCGGCCCTCCAGGTTTGACAAAAATTCTTTTCACGACCATCTCGCCAATTTTGAATTTTTTCTCAATGAGCGAGTCTATTTTGATAAACACGTGCATGCTCGGCAGCGGCCAGCCGCTTCTCGTCTAAGAGTTCCAATTGGGCAAGGAGTGAATTACGACATTCGTCGAGGGAAAATTCCTCATCCAATTGTACCCTGAGAGAAGGGATCAGAGTCTCGTACGGGACTACTGTTTCCATCCCACAAGTAAGGGCAAACGGAGTCTACCCGGTGGGGGTACAGATTGAAGTGCGATAGGCCCATAGAGCTTCGATATGCTTTTCTGGCCAGTCTGAAAACTTATTAGACTCGCATGTTTTCTTTATGATTTTGATCAATATTTTGTTGGTGGCCTCTGCTTGGCCATTACCTTGTGGGTAATAAGGTGATGAATGCTGCAATGCGATTGCGTACCTTTTGTAGAGGTCTTGAAGATCCTGAGAAATGAACTGTGGCCCATTGTCGGTGACGATTGTGCTTGGGACGCCAAACCTGGTGAGGATGTTCTTCACTTGCAGACTATTGACGCATTGATTTCTGCGTAGGCTTTGGCTTTGGCCCATTTGGTGAAGTACTCCGTCGCGGTGAGGATGAAAGATTTCTGCTTGGTGATGGAGTTGGGATCACCTAAGGGACTAATGATGTCGAATGCCCACATGGAGAGAGGCCATGGGGAGGATATTGGATGAAGTGAGGAAGATGGTGAATGAATCTTATCGACGTGGAGTTGACACTTGACACACCTACGGACATAAACAGCACAATCCTCTTCCATAGTGGGCCAGTAAAAGCTTTGCCTAATGATCTTCTTAGCGAGCATTTGGCTATTTACATGGCCACCGGACACACCCGAGTGTGCTTCCTCTACGCACTTCCAGACCTCATTGTCATCAAGACATCTTAAGAGAACACCAGTGAGACCTCTCTACAACAATCCTCCAACTAGGGCGGTTTATTTTAAATAAGTGGGGATAAAACCAGATTTAGGTGAAAGATACCTAGAAGAATTTACAGGATGAGAAGAAATCAAAGAAAATAGTGAGGACTAAAGTCTCGGAAATAGTGTGAGAATGGGCAGGTGCCCGAGGAAGTTAATGTGGAAGGAACCGGGTCGAACCCGGGAGCGGGATCGGGAGGAACCAGAAATTGATGAATCGAGAGAGTAGGATCCAAAGGGTCCGGACGTAAAGGAGGAGAATCATGGGGAAATGAATCCGGAGGTTCCGGAGGAAGAAGATCATGAGGGACACGATGCCCTGGGAAGTATGTAAAAAGGTAATTCAAAGGGGTGAAAAGAACGAAGGATGCGATGACTTGGAAGAACAAAAGGATAAATCGAAAGAAGGAGAGGTCCGGAGGTTCCGGATAGATATGGGAAGGAAGGGCGCGATGCCCTGAGAGAGAGATGGAGAATAAGATAAGAAATCTGGAGGTTCCGGATGGGGTGAGAGATGGATAAAGACATGGAATTAAACAGGGAGGGGTCCGAAGGTTCCGGACAGGGATGAATGTAGGGGTCCGGAAGCTCCGGACAACAAGGAATGTGAGGGTTTAGGGACCCTAGAGCAGAGGAGCTTGATGGCTTAGATTTAGATGACGGAAGGCGTCTCCTTAATCAATGGACTGCCCATAAAAAGAAGCTGAATAGCAGCATGAGTAGTGATGGACTGGGATAAGAAGTGGATGAACTGATGTGGGCTCCTTCAACAAGGGATTTATTATCCTTAAGCTTCACTTTATGCTTTTCCCTCTTCTTGGTAGATACTCTCTCATAGTGCGGCCTCTCAACCTTCAACATGGCTTCTTGGCCTCTTGGCCTTGCATGCTCTCTCCAATGAAGAGACTGCCTAGTCCTTCTCTAACCAACCAGTCCAATCAGTGCGGTCAGGGCCCATGGGCTCTCATTTGGTGAATTTTTAACAAGACCCCTTGGACGTTCAAAAGCAAACGGTAACTCTCTTGGTAAATAATGATCATAGCAAAGATTTGAGAGTTTTGCTTGTGCAGTAGGGATCTTGACATGGAATGGCTTCTTTGGAAATAACTCCCTTGATAAATAAATGGTATCCATCATTGGGAATTTGATGTTCGGCATAAGGAGCTTATTTGGGGCAGTGCTCAAGGGTGTTGGAATATGCTTGGTAGCGTAGGTGTTCCCCTCTTACATGGAGGTTGGTAGGGTGTAGATGATGTGTCAAAGGCTTCCAACAAGGACTGCCCTAACTCACCTTTGAGCGTAGAGTTCATGATCTCCTCTACAGTAGAATGTGTCATCATTTGATTGGCCATTTGGACTATGACCGAACAAGGGGTAATAAGAGCCTTGAAAGCATGTTGGCCCACGAGTAATGTGACTGCTATTATTTTGGCCCCCGATTGGCTCGGCATCAATTCCTGAGAGTCATTCGTGATGGACATTGATACGGATGGAGATTCAGGCTTCTCAAAAGTGCCCGGCACAAGAACTCGAATCGACATTCGACAGATGAAATCTTGGATTTTGGAAGGCATAGCCGTAACCGACTCCTTCTTGTCCGGTTCTTGAGCATCACCATCGGCACATGTGTTTGTCAGAATACACCCACTCCGAGAGGAAGTAAAAGGAGGTGATATGGAGGCAGCAGACTCAATGGGTAATGGAGATTCAATGAAAGGGGTTGTAGGAAGGGTAAGTGAGGGTTGAAACACGACGAGCTTCTCCTCTTGTTGGGGAGCAAACGAGGTTGGCTCGAATGCAAGAATCGATGGGCCCTGCTCAGAGTTAGTCACGGGTCTGGGTAAGGGGTGGAGTGAAGGAATATACGTGGTTGGATTCGGGGTTATAGGGATGGTGGAGGCCTTAAGTGGGGGCAATGGAGGGTTACTAGGTTGGGGACAAGGGCTGATGGGAGGTTCGGCAGAAGCCGACAGTATGGGGGTTACTTGCGTAGTTAGAGGAGCGACGGCAGGAGACTTAGTACATAGGAAACGTCGGATTTTGGTGGTACGTGAGGAGTTTAGGGTAGGGGTGATTCATGGTGCGTTGGCGCAGGTTGTTGGAGTGTGGACCCACCATCATAACACCATGTGATTTCATTGGCATGGGTAGGGACAGTGACTTCATCCTGAGTAGGGGGATATTCTGGTGGTGGTGGAAGAGGGAAGGAACGAAGAAAACTCGGAGTAGGTGCATATTCAAAATATTCACAGATGTGATCATGTGCCATTTGCAATTCTTCAAAATCATTAGGTTCAAATGGATGCCGTGGTGGAGGCGTGTTGATGAGATGAGGTGACGTATATTGGCATGGAGGAATTTGCGTATATAGATGTGGATGTGGAGGCGGAGAGCCGTATGGATTAGTGTGATGAATGGATGGTAGGCAGACGGCGTCCACTTGATTGTAACGACTTGGAAGAATATCTTGCTCACTCATATCCCAGATGCCGTACTCATCTCTTCTCTCCTTCTAATCCTTCTCCATTTTGGTAATATTATTCATGAAAGCGTGAAGGGGGTTGGCTTGAGGAGGGGAAGGAGGAAGAAATTTCCTCTCAATAATAGCCTGTAAGGCTCCAAGTTGAGAGCTGAGAGAGTCGATATGAGAAGCCATGAAACCCCAGGCATAGGGAATACTAGTGGAGGGGGAAGCTCCACTAACAGTGGCCTGTATTCCATATGAGGACTTATAGGACGGGCCAATGTCCATGGGATGGGCCTGTGGGTCAGGCTGATAGCCCTAGTCTGAGTTATAGACCCCATAAGAGTCGTGACCTGGGTCACGCATTTGAGACCCATAACGGAAGGCGTCGGCCTCGAAACAATTATAATTATATTTAGCCATCCATCATGTTTTTCGAGAGCATAATAGCATACACCAGCAAACGATTAGTAGAGATTAACACACAAGTGAATGCCTTACGTCCAATTTTTTTGCTTTTCCTTTTTGATTTTTTTTATTTTTTTAACCAAATCTGAAGTTCACACAAAATAGGAAGGACCCTAATTCTAATTTGTTTCACCGCCGTGTTAGCTAGGGTCACTCGTCTCACCACAAATGGGTTACTAGCTCCGGGGAACTTCAATGGTACAACCAGCCTAGTGAACGAGGAGGGAATCCTTCGCTGTCGGGGTCTTACGGAGGTCCCAGTGGAGGAGATCCTAGTCCATTGAGAGGAATTCTCAAACGGAGAGTCCTTCCTTCACCGAGAGAGGGTGATCCTTAAAAAAATTTAAAAATGTAGAAAAGGAGGATGGATGTATGCAATGAAGTGCTGAACAGATATACAAAACATAAGAAAACAACAGAGATAACAAAGATATAATCAACACCCAATGAATCACAAGGGACTAGGGGCGAAGTGCACGAGGTGCATGAGGGATAAGAACTTAAAGTGCTACTGTGAGCACAATTGGAGCGCGCGAGGGCACAAAGGTGGAGGAGCACACGGCGGTGCCGAACTTGCAAGGGTAACCGAGGGAAAGCAAAAGTTGTCCCACCGTGATCGCAAATCTGTGAGCGACGTCACGCGGAAATTGTCGTTGGAGGCGAAGCGGAGCGCGCGAGGGGCTCGTTTTACTGCAACACAGAAAGAAGAGAGAAGAGGAGAGAGACCACCACAGGAGATTGCTCCCGCGGGCGTGCGGGACAGATACAACGTAACAAGATATGGGGATTAAACGGCCATTGTAAAAAATGACTCTCCGCGATCTCGGGAGATGGGAATAGTGCAGAATTTAAATGACAGCAATTTAAACGGCCATTGCGGGAAGTGACTCGCCGCGGTCTCGAGAATATGACAAGATATGAGAATAACACAGAATATGAATGACAGAAATTTAAACGGCCATTGCGGGAAATGGCTCATCGCGGCCTCGAGAATATGAGCAGATATAAGAGTAATACAAGATATAAGGGAGGGCGAAAATTTAAACGGCCATTGCGGGAAGTGACTCGCCGCGGCCTCGAGAATATGAGCAGATATGAGCACAATACAGAATATAAATGATAGAAATTTAAACGGCCATTGCGAAAAATGACTCTCCGCGACCTCGAGAATATGAGCAGATATAAGCACATCACAGAATACAAATGACAGAAATTTAAACGGCCATTGCGGGAAATGACTCTCCGCGGCCTCGAGAATATGATGTGATCGCCAGGGGCCGGAGACCCCAAAATAAAGAAAGCGATCGTGCTTACCTCAAAAGCGGGAGATGGCAGGTTGCTTCTTCCTCGCCCTTCGGTCGGCCGATGGAGAGGGCTTTCCTTGGTTACCCTTGCAAAAAGAAGAAACAAACAAATAACAGGTGGATCAGAAAAGATGGCAGTGTAGTATTAGTCCCTTGATGAAGGATAATGAAATCGTGGCAAGACACACACCTGATTGGTGTTATTTTTAAACCCCTCTCGGACACGAGTAGGAGAGAAATATGATGATGAATGGGATTATGTAAACGTATATAAAAGAAGACTCCCTTATGAAGGGAGTCGGAGAATGCGAGATGATGAATGCAAAAGAACTACGGAGAAAAGGGGAGAGAATTGGCTTATTGAATGTGCCGATGGTGGGATCCGGCGGAGCTTCGGCAGCGTGGGGATGACGTGGAAGCAGAACGGGTGGAGCTAGCCTTTTTCTCGCGAGCGCGGGCACCCGATAAGCCGGCAGAACCTCCCCCTAAAAAAGACCCACGGGTTAGAAATGTGATCCGGCAGAGTCTCTCATTCCTCTGTCGGGATCTGAAGCCCCCTTCCCTTCGATGGAGGGGGTCTTCTATTTATAGAGGAAAAGCTGAGTGAGGCGTCCAGGACTTTAGACGCCTCAAAAATATTTTTTATATTTTTTATATTATTTTTATTATTTTATTCTTTGAGGCGCCCAGCCAAGTGGACGCCTCAATAATTTTATATTTTATTATTATTTTTATTATTTTTTAATTTATGTGAGGCGTCCGGCACCATGGACGCGCCCATTTCCGCCCACCGAAATGCCGCCGAAAGCCGTAGACAGTGGAGAAAGCGCGTGGTTTTGGTGCGCACCCGTGACTCACGAGTGGGTGCGTCTAATTGACAAGACGTTTTTATCTTAGATTTTTTCGAAATGTCAAATCGAGCGGCGGATCGGCACCGTCCGTGTGTCAGAAATTGAAAGCGTCCAGGCACCTGGACGCCTTTATAATTATTATTTATTATTTATTTTTTTTATTTTTTTCACTGATGAAGGCGTCCAATCGCCTGGACGCCTTCATAATTATTATTTTTTTATTTTTTTTTATTTTTTCACTGATGAAGGCGTCCAGGCTCCTGGACGCCTTCATTATTATTATTATTATTATTTTTTCACTGATGAAGGCGTCCATACTCCTGGACGCCTTCATATTTATTATTATTTTTATTATTTTTATTTTTTCACTGATGAAGGCGTACAGGCTCCTGGACACCTCAAAGATTTTTCACGAAAAAAATTCAGAAAAATGTAAAAAAAATTCATAAAAATAGGAAATCACCAAAGTAATTAAAAATGTGAAGGCCGCCTTGGGGTATCATACTGTAATATGAGATTTACTTACGGTAATGTCAAGAACGACGTGTGTACAATGTGGTCTTCTATATAAGAAAAATGATTATTTATCTATTGAAGCTTTTTCTGATGCAGATTATGCGGGATCTCGGTTGGACCGACGATCAACCTCTGATTTTTATACCTATGTTGGAGGTAATCTTGTCACTTGGAGAAGCAAGAAACAAAGTATGGTTGCTAGATCAAGTGCTGAAGTAGAGTATAGAGCAATGGCTCAGACAACTTGTGAAATGATGTGACTGAAATCTTTGATGGCAGATTTTGGGGTCACTTATTCTGAACCTATGGTGATGAGATGTGACAACCAGACTGCTATCCATATTGCAAAGAATCTAATATTTCATGAGCGCACAAAGCATATTTGTTGGCACTCAAAAATATATAAAAAAAGAGAAGAAGGATGAGATGGGACGAGCAAATACAAGAATGAGGGGGTAGGAAGAAAAGAAGGGATTTTCCAAAAAAGAAAAAAGAAAATAGAAGAAAATCGCGAAACTGTAGCCGTGAGTCTGTGTCTCTCCTCGCGATGTCTCTCTCTCCAGTGCTTCTTCTTCTCCTCCCCTGTCCGGGCATTAATTGCTCGCTGGCCTCCGCATGCACGCTTGAACTGCCAATGGCGTGAATGTCACCCTCCAGTGATGGTGCTTCGCTCGCCAACGGCGCACCATGTCCCTCCCACCTGCTCCACCTACTCCGCCGCTGCCCCTTGCACCCATGCTCTGCCACGTCCAACAACGGCAATAGCAGCAGCTGCGCCATCGACAGTGAGGCAACGACATCAGCCGTAGCAGCTACGGCAGCAGAACAGCAAAGCAATGGCGTCAATAGTAGTAGCGGCAGGTGCAGTGTCAGCAGCAATAGCAACGCGGCACCTCCAGAGATCGACAATAATGCACGACGGCAACAGCAACATCAACGGCAGCGACGTCTGTAGAGAAAAAAAAACAAAGAAAGGAAAGAAGAAGGCTCGAAGGCCCTCTTCGAAGAGGGGCTCCTTCACCCCTATATAAAGCCCCCCAGGTGGAACCATGTTGCGGTTGGAAGCTTGGAGGCCCTGGGAGCTTGGAAACCCGAAGACCTCCGTCGAAGCCAGAAAGAGAGAGAGAGGCAGAGAGTGGGGGAGAGAGGGAGCTGGTTGTAAAGGGGTAGGGTTCGTTCCCCCCTCCTCTTCTTCCTCTGGTTCCTTTCTTATGCTTCCACCCTTTCAACCTCGCGGTTTATGGGCTCCGATGCCCGATTTGTAACCCCTCCCCCTTCTTCTTTCTAGAGTGGAATAAAGAAAATCAGCGGTGGGCTTCTTGTATGATTCCCGATAGTGTAATATATATATATATATATATATATATATATATATATATATATATATATATATATATATTGTAGCAACTCAAAATTTTTTATATGCATTTATATAAAAAAATAATGAAAGATAAAAATAAATTAAATTATGAATATTTTTCTGTTGTGTCTAAATTATGAATATTTTTCTGTTATGTCTTTAAAAGTATATAATACATAAACATGAACCCTATTCCATGTGTTAACACGAACGGCAAGGTTCGCGATACGATTTCGAAAAGACGAAGACGTCGTCATCCGATTTTTATTAGCTTTAATCTAATCCTAATTAATGGATGAGGTCATTCCTACATCATTGAATAAATGAGGTCATGGATGAGGTAATTCTTACATCATTGAATAAATGAGGTCATAGATTATGTCATCCACATAGTGGAACAAAGTTGGTGTAATGGGATTGGTGTAATAGTAGAACAAGGTTGGTGTAATAGTGACATGGTGGAATGAGGTTGGTGGAATAGTGAAAGTAGGTGGGAGATTTTGGCCTATATATAGGTCTAGGCTCTTCCCTACTCAAAGCATAAATCTCTTGGGAGAAATTGTTGGTTGGAGAAAGAGAGAAAGCTTAAAGTTGGAGGAGTGTTCGAAAGCATTCTTCGTTCTTAAATTTCTTATTCTTCGATCTTCAACTAGGTAAGTATTCTCTCAGGCTAAACTCAAATTGATGAATGTATTAAATGTAGATGCATGGTTACCTTGATTCTATACCCTTTTCCCCAAATTTTATTGTGTATTAAGCATGCTATCTATACAATTGGATATAAGATTTTAACCGAGATTTTTAACCACCGGAAGATCCGTCTCGGATCACGGTGTCTTTCTAAGATCGTGTTCCAGATGCACGATCTCTACCCCGATTGTGATGTTTTCAGGTTGTAATTGAATCAATATATCATTTAGTATTTTAGATATGTCATGTTAAGTTCCATATCATTTAAATTCACACATGATTAAGTTAAGGTTATGAAAGATAATAATTCTATCCTATGAGCTTATCTTTCCGTCCTAGTTCTTGTCACCATCATGATATCTTTGATCTCCTTGACTATATTATATCCCTGGCATGTTATGAAGTCCCGCGATCAATGACACCCAAGAGGGGGGTGAATTGGGTGTTTACCAATTTTAAGGAAACTTTTAGCTTTTTAGAAAATATGTGGTAAACAATAGTTAGCAGTTGAAAACTAATTAACCAATTCTCTCAATCTTTCCGTTCCCACACGACCATACAACGAAAACAATCAAACCACACAAATAACACACAATGCACAACAGTTTTTAAGGTGGTTCGGATGCAACGACGGCAATCCTACGTCCACCCCTCACCAAACCCGGTGAGGCTTCACTCGGGGATAAATCCCCAAACGGAGACAACGCTCCAACCACACACGCAGGACGACGCCTGCACACACACACGGGGACGTGCCCCAACCCACACACGGAGACAAGCTCCAACACACACACACACACACACACACACACACACACACACACACACACACACACACACACACACACACACACACACACGGAGATGAACTCCAACACGATCCGACAGCCGGATCACAACCACACACACAAGATCAAACGGATCTAAACAGACCCACACACACACACATAAATCTAGGAAGATCCACGTACACACACGAATCAATTACAACACACACACAAACAACCACGGATCCAACACGATCCACATACACAGAGATTCTTCAGTTTATAAAGAACACAAATACAATACCCAAAACATAAATACGATGAGGCTTAGTTTAGAAAACTCCTGTTTCGGGTTCCCTTTGAATGCATGCTGCGGATCTAGAACATATCTTTAATCTTCACTTGACCGAAGCTTCAATTCGTGCTTGCTCGCTTTTCTGCTTTCTTGCTTGCTCGGCTTCTCCTCTTGAATCTTTGCTTGATTCTTTTCCTTGGATGATGTTGGCTTCAGATCTACCTTGAATGACTTGAGGTTGGATGAAGGTGTTGCTGCACGAGGTACTGTTCACGGAGCTATAGTACCCTCTTCTTCCTCCTTGGACAGCCTCCCCTTGATCTCCACTTGAATCCCCTTGGTTCCTTTGCTTGCTTGCTTGCCTATCCTCTTGATTGGAGCTTTGTTGGCTTCAGATTGAGCTTGAATGGCTTCAGATGGATGAAGAAATTATTGGACAGAGTACTATTCACGCAGCTCTTCTTGCTCTTGCAACAGCTCACTTTCCCCCTTGATAGCCTATATTAGATCTCACATTAGGTGCTTTTGGTTTATGACCCTTTAGGTTGGTTTTATGTCTCTTGAAAGGCCCTTGGACAACCCCTAGACCAGATCCACGAATCCTGGTGTAATTGGGGGCAAAAGGATTAAAGAAATGGGGTGAAATCCCTCTTCTCGAGCTTGACACAAAAGTCAACAAAAGTGGGCATCGGGGCTGGCGGTCGACCGGAGGCCATGGGGCGGTCGACTGGAACCTGTAAATTCTTGAACTTTTAGGCTCTAGCAAAACCGATCGACCGGATGCCTAGGGGCGGTCGACCGCTACCTGCAGAATCTGGAATTTTTAGGCTCTGGCAATTCAGGTCGACCGGCCAAGGCGTGTAGGTCGATCGGAAAGACCTATACCTGCAAAAATGAAGTGTTAGACCAATGAAACATGTCCAAAAGTCAAGAGCTTCAAGTCCATACCAAATCCATGCATTTAGGGGTTGGATTCACTTGGTTTATGCATTTGAAACGTCTAGACCATTAGAGCGTTTCTAAATTTGTTCCGGGGGCTCCGCCCCCAGAAATCCCCGCGACCTGACCGCGCAGGTCGATCCGCGGGCGAGGGCGCACGATGGCCAGAAGGGTTTCATGTTGAATGTGCATGAATGAGGTGTATGCATAAGATACACAAGGTGAGATCGATGCTAAGCATGAGATACACAAGGTAAGAGTCTCACCAATGGTTCTTGATAGTAAATGACATATACCACCTGTTTTGGATTGTAGAGGAGTAGGGTGCTTATCCACAAGTTTAGTTCACCAAGTGACTGCCATGTGTTTGATCCTGCAAGCAAGATAGTTAAGGTTAATACCATACTTATTCACATTAAAGAGGTTATGAAACCTCTTGCCTCTTGTAAAAATAATTCAATCAAGCATGAATCAAGACCATGTACCATTGCTATTTGCCATCTCAAACATATTTAAACATGAATGTGCAATCAACCATAAGTTTAGTTATCATCACTCAATCACACATTAAGTTTAGTTATCATCAAAACCATAACGCCAACAATCATCAAAATCATAACTTAACATGTTAAATGAAGTAGATATTATCTGTAAAATTTCATGGACTTAGTTGCATACTCATGATGGATACGAGTTTTAACGATTTCCGTGTTATCACGTTATCGTATTTTCAACAAGTCGTGTAAATAACTAGATTTCCAAGGAAAAATAGTGTCAAGAAAAAAGGTCCACGGGCAAACGCTTTAAGTGGATAAGTGGTTTATTAATTAGGACCTCGCGAATGCGAGGGGAGCCTCCCACTGTCCCACCTCTTACCTGGCCATGATTCCTCGATTTTCTAATTAAGCACCCGACTGTTAAAAACTTGATCTAAGCCTGTTTAACAAGGTTTTTCGAGAGAATCGAATAAGCTGTCAATCCAATTCTCTTACCGACTTAATGTCGTTAAACATGATGCCTTCTTATTATCTTAATGTCGTTAAACATTATGTCTTAAAATCATCCTTGGACTTCTTTACATCTACTTAAATCTTATACTACTGGTCCCTTGAATGATAATTTTGCTAGATCTGTACTTTATTTCATAAGCTCTACCTTGAAATTCTTTGGCCATACATATTATGTGGATGTCTAAATATACTTGGGATCTATGATCTATAACCCAATGCCTGGCGTTAATGGGGCCCGGTCTGGTCCTGCGGGGAGCGCCCGAAAGTACTTGTGCCCATGGGAGTTGAATGACCTGGTGTGACATTGCACCGAAGTGCTTGACTTGCTAGATTAATTTATGACATTCCACAATTTGTGAATTTCTGACTTGCTTGAATACATGAAGTACTTGACTTGTACATACTTGCGTAAAATGGCCAATTCCATGATATTACTTGCTACATGATCATTCTCTACTTGAACTTTACTCTTGATATCTTGTCTACTTGTGATTCCAATTACTGCATTACTTTACTCTCTCTCCTATGCTTGTTCATATTTTATTTACGTTTCTCGGCATAGCACATACCTTTATCCAAACTGTTAATTACTTTAAGTTGCATGGTATAGAGATATAAGTCCTACTGAGCATTCCGCTCACCCTACGTTTTCCGGTTAACATTTCAGGTAATTCCGATGATGAACTCCAAACTCTTGGGAGTGAGCTAGAGTGATCGAGGAATCAAGATTACCTTAGTTACCTAGGTTTATGAACGGTTACTCTTACTAGAATTATGTTTTTATTTTGAGTTGTATCTTGCATCGTAAGGATTAAGATTATTATAAAACTTTATTTTGATGAAATAATAGTATCCATTTCCTCTTATCTATTCTTGTGGCTTGGACCCCAGTATTCGTGCTCTGATCGACTTGAGTGTTTCGACTTGTCGCGCCTCGATAGTCCGCGTCGGGACATGACAGTCTTTGTGGTATCAGAGCCTAGGTCTCATAAACCCTAGGTTTCACTTGATATATGTTTTTGATGTTGATATAGAAATTTGGATAGGATCTTGAATCTTCCCGGTAAGATTGGGTAGAGCCATGGGCTAAGCTTTAAAGAATGATTAATCAAGAAATAAACAAAGCACTTAAGTTTTATAGTTGTGCTCGCAGATGGCTGTCAAGAGAGCTCAATGACGCGAGATGCAAAGGACGGTGCAAGGTTTAACCCATGCACTACAACAAGTAGCTCAAGGAGAAGCTAACCATGGAGCGGGAGATCTTCATAGGAATTTCATGAGCATGAACCCTCCTAAGTTCGCTGGCTCTACGGACCCAGATGAGGCCGAACATTGGGTAAAAGAAATTGAGAGGATTTTTCGAGTCATGCAATATGCTGATGAGGAGAAGGTCCTACTCGCTACCTTTCAGCTTGAAAGGGATGCCCGTGCTTGGTGGGAGTCGGTTGAAGCAACTCTACCACACGACCAGGTGTTGTGGGAAGAGTTTGTAGAACACTTCAACAAAAAGTACTTCTCCGATCGAGTTCAAGAGAGGAAGGCTACCGAATTTGCTTCCTTGAAGAAAGGAGTTTGACAGTAGCGGAGTATGAAGCCCAATTCGTAAGATTATCCCGGTATGCACCACATCTTGTGAGTACCGAGAAAATGAAGGCAATGAGACTTTTAAATGGCTTAAAGCCTCAATATATTACTCAACTCGCCCCGATGGATATCCAAGTATATGCCGATGTGGTGAGGAGAGCCCAACTCTTGGAAGATGCAACGGAATTGACTGATCGCATCCGGGGAAGAGATGCCAAGAGGGAGCAAGTTACTGGATCAGGTAATTTCAAGCCCTCCTTTGGAAAGAAGAGGCCTAATTATGATGAGCGTAACTTCAATAAAGATGGACGTAATTTCAATAAGGATGGGCGTGACTTTCAAAAAGACAAGAGTCCGAGATCATTTGACAAACAAATCATCCCGGTCGCTACATCATCAAAGGAACTATGCAAATATTGTGAGAAACCCGGACACAAGGCAGATGAGTGCTGGAGAAGACTGGGTGCCTGCCTTCGATGTGGAAGTCGAGAATATAGAATTCCGAGTTGTCCACTTCTCAACGAGCAAGCTCCGTCGGAAAAGCTTCCAGTTGCTGTCAAGAAGCAAGGAAGACTTCAAGCTCTTATGTATGCGGAACCTACCGAAGATGGAGGCGTTGTGTAAGGTACTCTCTCTGTGTGCTCAAGGCCTGTCTCTGTCTTATTTGATACTAGAGCTACGCATTCCTTCATATCTAAGAGCTTTGCTGATATTTTACCTTTGAGGCCTGTTCCATTAGAATCTAAACTTGTTATTACTACCCCTATTGGAGCAGGATCGAAGATTAAATATTTCTATCCTGCTAGTGAGGTTCTAGTTAGCGGTTGTAACTTACCTGCTAATTTAGTATGCATGGAGATGGCATGATATGATATTATCTTGGGAGCTGACTGGTTATCTACATATGGTGCTAGTGTTAACTGTAAATTGGGTACGATAACCTTTAGTGAGTACCCCAACCTCTTATTTTCCGGTGTCAGGTATTCTAGACACCTATCCCTTATTTTGGCCCTTAAAGCTGATAAATTATTGAAGAAGGGTTGTGCGGCTTTCTTAGTTTCTATGACTATGGCCAAGCATAAAAAACCCAATCTGGAGGATATTCCTATTGTTCGGGATTATTTTGATGTATTTCCGGATGAGTTGCCTGGTATTCCTCCGGAGAGAGAAGTGGTCTTCTCTATTGATTTGATTCCGGGAGCTACACCTATTTCTAAGGCTCCGTATCGGATGTCCCCTATCGAAATGAAGGAGTTAAAAGAACAATTGATGGAGTTAATAGAGAAGGGATTCATCTGATCGAGTACTTCACCATGAGGAGCGCCCGCCTTATTTGTCAAAAAGAAGAATGGGTCAATGAGATTGTGTGTTGACTACCGACAATTGAACCAACTCACAATCAAGAATAAATATCCATTGCCGAAGATTGATGAACTATTTGACCAGATTTCTGAAGCATGATATTTTTCAAAAATTGATCTCCGATCTGGTTATCATCAATTGAAGATCAAGGAGGAAGATATTCACAAAACGGCATTCAGGAGCAGGTATGGACATTATGAGTTCACTGTTATGCCTTTTGACCTAACCAATGCGCCTGCCGCATTTATGCAGTTAATGAACAGTGTATTCAGGCCATATCTTGATCAATTTGTGATAGTCTTCATTGATATTTTGATCTACTCAAAGTCCGAGATGGAGCATGAAGAACATCTCAAGAAATTCCTACAGTTATTAAGAGATCACAAACTTTATGCTAAGCTTAGTAAGTGTGATTTCTGGCTAGAAGAAGTTTCTTTTCTAGGTCACATAATGTCTCGGAATGGTATTGCGGTCGATCCTTCAAAGGTTGAGGCCGTGAAAAATTGGGAAAGACCTACTAGTGTGACAGAAATTCGAAGCTTCTTGGGATTGGCATGATATTATAGAAAATTTATTAAGGATTTCTCCAAGATCGCCGTATCTTTGACAAGATTGACGAGAAAGGAGATTCCTTATATATGGTCCGAGGAATGTGAGAAAAGTTTCAAACTTTGAAAGATTGTTTGACTACTGCCCCTATACTCACATTACCTACTGAAGGAGGGGGATTCGAAGTTTATGCTGATGCATCCGGAATTGGCCTAGGCTGTGTATTAATGCAACATGATAAGGTGATCGCCTATTCCTCAAGATAATTGAAAAAGCACGAGGAGAATTATCCCGTGCATGACTTAGAACTTGCAGCTGTAGTCTTTGCCTTGAAGATTTGGCCGCATTATCTCTATGGTGAGGCATTTATTGTATATTCCGACCACAAGAGTCTCAAGTACTTATTCTCTCAAAAGGAACTTAATATGAGACAAAGACGGTGGTTGGAATACTTGAAGGATTTTGATTTCTCTATATAATATCACCCCGGAAAATGTAATGTCGTAGCTGATGCTCTTAGCCGGAAGCCGATGGCATTATTATCAAGCCTAATGATTAAAGAGTGGCAATTGTTAGAACAAATGGTAAACTTAGACCTCAATGTGGAGGAGAAGGAAGAATGAGTCTTCATTGCAAATATTAGTCTCCAATCCAAGTTACTCTTAGAAATTAAAGAGTTGTAAAATGATGATCCATTGGTTGTTGAAATTAAAGAGAAATTAGATCAACGACCAGATTTCTTTTTGGCAGATGATAGAAGGCTGCTCTTCCGAGGAAGAACTTGTGTGCCCGATTGTTCTACCATCAAGAATAAAATCTTGGAGGAGGCACATCGATCGAGGTACACTATTCATCCTGGTGCTAAAAAAATGTACCATGATCTCAAAAGAACCTTTTGGTGGCCTAACATGAAAAGAGAGGTTGCCGAGTTCGTGAGCCGATGTTTGGTCTGCCAACAAGTTAAAGTCGAACATCTCAAACCGGCTGGTAAGCTAAAACCTCTAGAAATACCGAAATGAAATGTGATAGTATTGGCATAGATTTTATAGTTGGGTTGCCAAAGACCTGAAGTGGATTTGATGCTATAGCCTGCTTCCCAATTTCGGCTCTCGTGGCCTGCTCCCCGATTTGGCTCCCGCAACCTGCTTCCCATAATTTCGGCTATCGCAGCCCGTTTCCCGATATCTTTGGCCCTTGCAGCCTGCTTCCCAGAACCCGGCTCTCGTAGCCTGCTCCCCAGAATTCGGCCTTCACGGCCCGCTTCCCATAATTTCAGCTCTTGCAGCCCGCTTCCCAATACCCTTGGCTTTTATGGCCTGCCTCCCCAATTCGGCTTCCATAGCCTGCTTCCCAACTTTGGCTCTTGTAGCCTGCTTACCTCGGCCCCCATGGCCCGCTTTCCCAATTTCGGCTCTGGCAGCCTGCCCCCCAAATTCCGGCTTTCACAGCCCGCTTCCCTGATTTGTGAACACTAAACAAATCCTCACCTCATGTTTACGTGTAGGGGAATATAGAAGAAGAGAAGAAGAGAAAATATAGAAGATAAGAAAGAAAAGAGACAAAGAGACCAACAAGCCATGTCAGCCCCCGGTGCCCTATCGGCACTGGCAAAGAGACCAAGAGATCAACAAACCGTGTCAGCTCCCGATACCCCGTCCCACCGCGCTTCTAATACCACCCGGCTCTAGTAGCCCGATCTCGACTTCGGCTCTTATAGCATGCTGCCCGATTCTGGCCCATGTCACCTGGTTTCTAGACCTCAACCTCGGTCGGTGGACCCGCTCTCCTAATCACGATAATGAATTTCTCAAACGGGCTGCACCCGCGCGCCCCGCTCTACTCATCCTTCGCTCGCGTCACCCGCAGGTGGGGGGCATTTATGGACATCAAAAAAAAGAGAGAGAAAGAAATAAAGAAAATAAGAAAAAAAAGGGAGAAAAAAAATAAAATAAATAAAATAAAAGAAGAAAAAAATAATAATAAAGAAGATAGAGAAGAAGAAGAAGAAAAGGAAAAGAGAATAAACAGAAAAGAAAAGAAATAAAAATAATAAATAATAAATAATAAATAATAATAAAATAAAATAGGTGGCCCTCTCTTTCTCTCTCATTTTCTCCCTCACTCGAGTGGCCACCCGGCACACTCACCACTCCACCCGGCACACCCACTGTGCCGGATAACTCATAACAACGCGTCACTCTTCCTACGCCTTCGGCACACACCCACTCCCCCGGCACACCAATGTGCCGGAGAGCGTACATTCCCGCTACACCCGGCATTTGATGGAAAGCCCAAACATGACCTACGAACTAGCATTGATTGGTGGTGCAAAGAGACCAACAGTCTGAAGAGATATAGATAGGTGGAAGTGCAACCAATGATGCGATCACAAAGGCTTGGCCGAATCATCTGATGCCCATATTGGAATTATTATCAGAGCAAGATGTTATTTTTATGAGGGATCACGTTTAAATATGAAGAAGGTTGTTACTGTTCTTACTTGGACAGAGGGTGTTAGTGGCACCGTATACTTTACCCAAGAGGGTAATGGCCCAGCCACAGTTGCTGCAAATCTCCAAGGATCAAAGCCCGGGCTTCATGGCTTCCATGTTCACACTCCTTGTGACACTACAAATGGCTGTATGTCCACAGGCCCACACTTCAATCCTGTCGGAAAAGAACATGGTGCTTCAGAGGATGAGAATCGTCGTGTCAGTGGTCTTCAGAATGTCACAGTTGGTGAGGATGATAATATAAACTTCATAATTGTTGGCGGTCAGATACCTCTGACTGGAGCAAACCCTATTGTGGGAAGAGCTATTGTTGTCCATTGAGACCCTGATGATCTCAAAAGGGGTGGACATGAGCTCGGCAAGCCCACCGGAAACGCCAGAGGCAGAGCAGCTTGTGATGTGAGTGGACTACAGACATAAGCTGGTTCTAGTGGAGCTTTTCATGAACTTAACCAGTGGGAGCCTACACCCATTCGATCGGTGTCTCTCACTCCCGTGCCAGCCTTTCTCCGGTGCGGCTGTTGGCAGCGTGAACCAGTGCACCTCCCTGCTATTGCTGATCCGGCACGGCCATTGGCAGCATGAACCCTACAGCCGCTGCCACCTCCGCGGCACACCACCCTCCGCGGCACACCACCGCACCGGGCCACCTCCGCGGCACACTCCCACCACGGCACGCTCCCATCGCGGCACAACCCCACCGTGAGCAGTTCCTCCGCCGGCACACCCGCGAGCGGCTCTACCCGGCACACCCGCGAGAAACTCCGCCCCGGCACACCCACGAACGCCTTCACCGGCACACCCGCGAGTAGCTCCGCTCCGGCACGCCCGCGAGCGCCTTCGCCGGCACACCTCCAACCTCCCTCCAGCGGCACACCCCTACGGGTGCCCAGCGGCACACCCTCAAGCAACACCACCCGGCACACCCCTGTGTCGGACAGCACCGCTGTGACGGGACAGCCACCGCCAACGATGCTCTGTTTTCGGTTGCGCATGCTCGCAAACCTCCCTCCCCACCGCTGACATCACATGTGCGCTGTCTGACCTCAGTTTGAAGCATCGGTCGGGAACGATTCCTCCTCCGTGCCCCCCCCTCATCCTCTGCTCACAGTTCAGTTTTTTTTGAGAACCGGTCCTCGAAGATTAGTTTGCTTATGTCCTGGGTTACTAGGACATCATTTTGAGGATGCCGTTGATCATTTAGCTGAGATTTTTGTGGTTTTACCAACTAATATCAAGATGGCAATGGCAGCTACGGCTAAGAGAAGGAAATTATTGGATGGTGATGTCTTAAATGCAGTGATGAATGATTCATGGAATATTCTAGACGTATCTGGTTCCTATGTTACCGATATTGTTCTCATGAAAGCTGCACAAACTTGCCCCAGTTTACATGTTGTTGATATAAGCAAATGCAACAAAATTATCATTCTGGGTGATTCTAAGCTTCTCTCTCGATGCCACTCACTGGAGATTTTAAGACGTGGAGGGTGCAGTGGGAGCGAATTCATTGCACGAAGATGCTTGAGTATCTTGGCGCCCGAATTGAATGACATGGAGAAAGAATCTCGGGTGGACCTGGATAACACCAATATAGCATATGATGCACAGTCATTACGTTGGCTTGTATGGCCAAATATACGTGCTGGATCAAAAGAGAGGTTGGCTGCTGAATGTCCACGAATTATAGTCAACCCACTGCCATCACCTCTTTCTTTACGTGGTGCTGAAGTCCCTCTTGAAACCTCCCAGCAGCACTCTGGAAGCCTCAGCGGCACACCCTTGCCAGTGCCCAGCGGCACACTCTCAGGTGCCCTCCAACGGCACACTCTCTCGTGCTTCTAGCGGCACGCCGTTTGTCCCCCTCCACGGCACGCTTGGGCAACATTCAGCGGCACGCCGTTTGTCCCCCTCCACGGCACGCTTGGGCAACGTTCAACGGCACGCCATTTTGGCTCTCCGACGGCACACTTCTTCAGCCCGCCAGCGGCACAGCTTGAAGCTTTTCAACGGCTAGACGACGTGGTGCCCATGCCCTATGTATTCTCGGCGCGCAGTGAACCGTCCGAGGTGTCGACCAACCGTTGGGCCACGCAGGCTACCCCGCTGACATTCAGGACGGGGGAGTCAAACCCCATCATGACGGAGTTGCTTCCCGCCTCCGGCCGTGCTCGGAGACGCCCGCTGCGGGGAGTATAAAGGACTCCCGTTTCGACACACAAAAGAGGGGGACGGACACAGACGGGGAGGACACACCCACGGAGACGAACAGAGCTTGCCACCGGGAGAAGAGAGAAGAGGAAGAAGAAGCTGCTTCGGTGTTGGAGGCTTCCCGGAGGCCAGAGAAAAGAGAGAGAGTAAGAGAAAGAGAGGGAGAGAGGGTATGTGTAGCATGGGGAGTGGGGAAGAGCAGGGAGCCGTCGCCTCTGCTCGACCCCAGCTCCCCTCCTATTTCCTCTCCATGTTCTTCCTTTTCTTCTTCTCCCCTCTTCTGTGGCTTCGGCCTTGATGTATATCGCAATGTGTATGGCCGGTCACGGTCATTTTTCTTTATGAATGAAAGTCTCCCCTCTTCTTTTGGATCTCTTGTGGCCTCCCTCAATCTATCAAACTGCGTGTGGTGTGTTGTGCATTTCCCCTGCTATCTTCTCGGTGTTCTTAGATTCTATGTGTCGATGTTCTTCCCCTCTGAGGGCCCGGATCCCACATTTGGTCTTTGGCCCAAATGGGAAGCTTGTTCCTTCCTCTCCCAGAGCCCTACGAGCCTAACATCTTCCCTTTGACCCCTTTGTCGCCCTCCTCCCTTGGCAACTGAATCCCTCCTTGGCCAGTCTTGGAGATATCTTCCATTCGTTGGTTCTTCCGGACTTTCCGAAGTTTTATTAAAGGTGTTGCTGCCCCCGGGCGCCCACCTCCAAATGTCGGGTTCCGCCACTCCATGTAGGCGCGTTCCCTTTATTCCCCTTCCATCCCGGGTCCGGGGGAGATGCTGCCGAAATTTCGTCAGGATTGCAACTAATAAAAGAAATAAGAACACAATATAATTTTAACCTCTAAAAACAATGGTACATAATAAATACCTTGCATGAATCTCTGGAGGCCCGGCACGGCCTAACCTTCCTCTTGTTCGGCACCTTTTAGCCCTTCCCCGGTGCACTTTTTCAAACCTTCCCCGGCACACTCCTTTAAACCTTCCCCGGCACACTTTTTCAAACCTTCCCCGGCACACTCCTTTAAACCTTCCCCGGCACACTTTTTCAAACCTTCCCCGGCACACCCTTGTAGCCCTTCCCCGGCACACTTTTCAAACCTTCCCCGGCACACTTTTTTAGCCTTTCCCCGGCACACTTTTTCAAACCTTCCCCGGCACACTCCTTTAAACCTTCCCCGTCACACTTTTTCAAACCTTCCCCGGCACACTCCTTTAAACCTTCCCCGGCACACCCTTTTAGCCCTTCCCCGGCACACTCTTTTAGCCCTTCCCCGGCACACTCTTAGCTTGCCTTCACCACCCTCTCTCAGCGCTCGGGTGCAAAGGAGACAATGCCGCATTTTCACCATGATTAATATAATAATAAAATAATAATAATAAATAATAATAATAATAGTAATGAAATAATAATAATGAAATAATAATAAAAAAATAAAATATAAAAAATATAAAAAGGATAAAAGGAAATAATGCAAGCTTCCCTTGTGCAATTAACAAATAAAAAGAAAGCACCCCTCCTCCTCCATGCATACATTAATCTGATCGCATCAAAACTTGCATAAATAGGGCCTTGTACATCGTGTGAAGACCATCCCACGTACGCTCCAAATGCAACATATAATAATGATAATAATAAGTAACAACAACAACAACAACAATAATAATAATAATAATAATAATAATAATAAAACTCATAAAAGATAAAAACTATAAAATACATAAATACATAAATAACAAAAAAATAAAAGAACGACAATAAAATAAATAAAGAAAAGAGAATATAACGCACCGGTAATAAAAGGAGAATCAATGAGTAATATAAGAAAAATAAATAGCTAAATAAATGAATAATGATTACAATAATGAGTAGAACGATGCGGCTCTCATCATCTCCGAACCCTACGTATAGGAATATCAATAAGGCCTTCATGGGTCACGCTTAGACCTCGGGTCCATCCCGATTATGGTCATTGTCTGACCCACATCATCAGCCTATGGCCCGCTCCCTTTGAACACGTCTTTGGTTCTGGGATCTGATCCCGGGACACTCCCCCGTTGCCTCTTGGCACCGGAAAGATTAATGACGCTCACGCAAGTCTTGTTTCGACCGCGGGGGGCCCACCGCAGTATGGTCACGGCTTGACCTTGCACCGAGCCGATAAACTTGTTGGTTTATGATCGCTTTAACTGGGATTTAATTGAATATTTCTCGCTCCTCTGAACAATAAATTTGCCGTACCCCGGCATACATATGTTTCGGTTTTCCCATGACGATTGCACTTTTTCCGAGCCGGATATTCGTCCGAACATTAAATGGTCAAACACATGACCGACATGAGCTCAAATACTTTCTTCATGCCCTCGTGTGAGGACGTCAGTGTTTCTTAATATATTTTTATGTAATTAATTTTATGGCCATGAGGCCCTGAATCTCGGCGATTAATCAAGGGTGTTCCCTCGTATGGGGGATGTAAATGACGCCGTGACCTTTATGGTGCGACGGGTGTTGGTCCCGACACGAACTATACAATCGTCTGACGAAGTCAGATCGAGCGCACCATGGGCTCTTCGGGGCCCGAATAAATTGTCACTTCGGTGACTGGCACGCCCACGCACTTAATAAACCAGCAAAATAAACAAGATAATTGCCAGACGAAAAGTGCGTCCACAGGGGGGCAGGTGAAAAGGTGCTCGTCACCATCATAGTACGGCCACCAACGCCAAACGTCTGTTCGAGCCCACGCTCCCAGAAAAGACAGAGCACCGATCATGATTACAGTCAGAGGCACCTTGCGCGCCAAGCACGGTGTCGAACACATCGACTCCCGTACCAACAATGGGATCAACCTTGAATCTTACGCTCCGACATACCCTCTCATGTTCTACTCTCGGCTCCCCGCAAAGTGCTCGACAACCAAGAGTAGGGGGGAAGTGAGGAGGGTAAATCCGGTTTGGCCCATGGACAACCCAATAGCGGCAGGCCCAAATCGGATCCATCCCCTTAGCACGCCCAAGAGGCGATCGAAGTGAATGGCCCGCTAAGACGCGGCCCAACCCAGCCTCGCCATCGGATTCTACAGCACGAGAAAGCGCATTAGTCACCGGAGTACCCTCCGACGACCGACCGTTGCCCCCTACCACGTCGGCACAGATCCCATAATGGGCAAGCACGTCCCATGAGCGCCGTAAGACTCGCCCAGGGACCAGCCGACGCCGGGGTATTCGCCTTCCAACGGGAAAATCCCACCGCTATAGCGGAAAGGAGTTACTACACTACCTACGCCTTCCCTATCAAGGGATAAGGCTCCTCGCTCCAAGACAACCCCTAGAAGAAGGGGAACGACAGAGAAGAGAGACACAGTGGATGATTTTGCCAAAATCTACTACACAAGAGAATAGAGCTACTAGCCCTACAGAGCTATGAGAGGGAAGCACCGACGATCTATGTTGAAGGGAAAGTTCTCCTCCGGCGACCTTACCACCCAGCGAGCACTCACCGAGTGAACACTAGGAGCGGCGAACACTCGTTTTGAGGATATACACGTCCCTTCAGCTCTCGACTACGATTCCTTTATCTCTCTCTCTCCCTCGTTCTTCTCTATTTCTCATTAATCCGTTGCTGACTTAAGCATCGGAGGGTTGTCCCCTGAGGTAACACCCGGACTCCTTCGGACGCCTTTCTGGCTTCTGGTGTTTGCAGACCTCCACGGGTGCAAGACGACTTCCCCAACAAATGAATAGAGAATGTGGTACGTGGCATAGGAACTATTTTCCTGCCTCTACAATTATGATGTGATGTTTTTTTTTACAATACAAGTTTAACTAAATGTCTCAAAACATAACTTCTTTGTAATGAATTCAAATGTGAATTTGGTACAAAGTTTGAAATTGAGTATGAAATATATCATTATGAAATCTGATGTAGTAATCTAAAACTTCTCTAGGTGGGTGGGATTAACTGCCCAAAGCAAATTGGGAGCATTTCTACTGCATAGTTAACGCAATGGTCTCATTTAGAGAGTACAACACCTTCTGTAGATTTTTGTTTTATGATATCCTACTTCTGAAGTATACTGTTGAAATAAGTTTAAGGTCAGAATAAGCTAACAAATGTCATATCTGTTCTCGCGTCAAAATTTTGATTGAGAAGAATTCAGATATCCATTAAGATATCTAATAACTTTGGATAAATATTTCATTTATTTATCAGTGAACCTATAGTTTAAGAGGTTTTGAGGCGGTTGTGAACTACTTTCAATAAGTTTCATAAGGCACAATGAGGCATAAGCCTCGATAGTCTAGGAAAATAATCTTAAAGCCATCAAAAAAGCTATAAATAATATTAATTTTTATGTGTTAATGCTATCACAACTCAATGATAGATCCATGTCATGTAAAAATTATTGAATCATATTTTAAGGACCATAAAAGAAGCATAAATCTTCGGTCTACTTTACAACTCCTCACTACATCACCTTCTCAATTGATGCACAAATAGGTGGGATTAACTTCCCAAAGTAAATTGTGAGTATTTCTATCACATAGTTAACGCAATGGTCTCACTTGGAGAGTCCGACACCTTCTGTAGATTTTTGTTTTATGAAGTTCTACTGTTGAAGCTGTAGTGTTGAAATAAGTTGAGATCAGAATAAGCTAACAAATGCAGATCTGTTCATGAGTTAAAATTTTGATTGAGATGAATTCAGATATCCAATGGATATCTAATAACTTTGGATAAATATTTCATTTATTTATCACCAAATAAGGTCCTCTTTGGATTATGTAATTCTATCCATCCTTTGATCTTGAAGTTAGAAGCTTCCTTTTTCCATGGTAGAAATTAACAGCAAATTTGTGTTTACATTTCAGGATGTCTTCATTTTAACTTCTGTTTTCTTTTCCCCTGGCGTCATTCTTGTGGACTACTCAGATTAGCTTTCAGGGATTCAAAACTAAGCTACTGGAACCGGGCTTAAGTGATCGGATTGTGGTTTCCAATAATTTAGTTGTAAAAGTATATGTCAGGAACACCCCTAAAATCACAGGTCAAAGCAATGGCACAGATATTCAAGGGCCGCCACAGGACATTCCTACTGAAGGTAGATGCAAGTACTATTTCAATATCAAGAATCAAACAGAGCCAAATCTAATAATAATTCCTTGGATTCTAATCGCTAGAAGAGAAACGCAGCCGACCAGAACCAGGGAAACTTTTCTGCTCGCGTCCTCCCCCCTCTCCGGCCATGGCCGGAGTGGGGGGGAGCTCCAGCTTCCCCATCCTGGTCCTCCTGACCTCCTGCCGTCCCCAGCCACCGGTGCAGCCTCCGTCACCGGAGAGCTTACTGGCGGCGTCCCTCCGCCGCTCCCCACCGTCGCAGATGGGCTTGCCGTTCTCCCTCCCGCGTCTCCCGTTCGTAGCCCTTCCTCTACGTACGCTTGTGTTGCCTCTGATGGTGCTGGTCCTGCAACTTCTTGGGGCCGTTCTGGCAGGGCTGGCCTTCTGCCGTCTCCCTCTGGGTGCTCTTCCGGTGGAGCTCCATCTTCTCCGGCTGTCTCTCCACCACCAGCTGGTCGACACGTCTTACTCCACTCCCTCCCGCAACCGTTCGCCGTTGGTTCTGGTCAACCTCACGGCCTCCCCGCCGCTGCGGTCAACGCTACCCTCGATGGCACGCCTTCTGTGTTTTCGTTCCCGCCCACCCCATCCTTTGATGGTGTTGGAATATTTGGGCATAATCCCCTGGACAATAGTCCCGTATTGGTTAAATGAGTTGTGGTTCATGTGCTTATGACCCTGGGCCCTTGTATCTCAACACCGCGGTTTTGTGGATTCAACATGGTATCAGAGCAGGCCAAATGACCCAACTCCTCTTGTCACCTCCACCCGATTAATGTACACGGCCCATCTTGGTCGTGAGGGGGAGTGTTGGAATATTTGGGCATAGTCCCCTGGGCAATAGTCTCGTATTGATTAAATGAGTTGTGGTTCATGTGTTTATGACAAGCCCTTGTATCTCAACACCGCGGTTTTGTGGATTCAACAGATGGGACAGCCGAAGGATGCGATCTCCGCCTTCATCGTCCGTCCTGCATCCGTTAGTCGGTCCTGTCTCTCCTGCTGTCGTGGGTTCGTGGGTGGTGATGTGCCCACCTCCGGTCCAGCCTTGAAGCCTGCCCCTTGTGCCCCATCGTCCGCTCTTGCTTCTGACGGCCTCCGCTATCTGCTTGGACTGTACGGACGTAGGCGACCTCCGCCGTGCAAGTCCCTCCGCCGTCATCGGTCGCCCTCTCCTCCTCCCTGCTGCGGCCTCCATTGGGTCTTATCAGGACCCTTCCGGGGTTCCCATCGGCGCCCCCCTGCTTCCTTGGGCGGTTCTCTGCCGCTTGGTGGTCGTCACGCTTCTTCTCTTTGACCGTGTCTCCATCTGGGCCGTCCTCGCTTGATGGGACCGCGGCCGCTCCCCTGTTATGGCCCCTTCGTGCAAGGCCACCCTCCACTGCCCTTGCTCCGGCGGCGGTGGCTGCCTCAGCTCCGCCTTCCTGCTTCCTCTCCGTCCCGGTTCCCCCCCTCCCGTTCTGGTTCGTAGGTTTTTCCCACCCGTGAGCCTCCGGCCATGGCCAGCAGTGGGTGAGGCTAGGCGCACCCTCGCTGGCCTGGGCCTCCTCCCCGTACCCCTACACCTTCGTGAGCTCCCTCTGGAGGCGTACCTCCTTCCCCCTCGGCCACCTCCACCAGCACGGCCGCTACCACAGTGCGCCACGCCTGTACGATCGGTGCTATGCTGCGTCTGTAAGCTTCCCCGGCCCAGCTCCTTTGGTTGACACGTCTTCGTTTATCTTCGCACGCCAACCTCTGCGGGAACCTATTCACGCTTCCCCTCCTGCTGTACTTGGCCCGCTGCTGCGCACTGGTCAACTCGGTGGGTGCGCTCCCGACCGCCGGCGAAGCTTTGCTGTCACCGGCGACCACGTTATGCGTCCTCCTACAGTGTTGCTTTACCCCATGTGTTGGGTTTCGTTTCAATTTTTTCCCTCTTTTAGGTTTATTGGGCCTTGCCCACTCGTTGTAATTGGGGCTCCTCCCTTCCTTAACAGGATGCCCATCCACCTCCCGACTTTCGTTGTCCCTTGTATCTCCGACCCCTCTTCTTTCCCCTTTGCTTGTTATATATAAAATTTTCTTGTAGGGTGGCCGGGGTCGAGTTTCTCCCCTTGCCCCTTGCAAGTATGATCTTAGTTTTTAAAAAAAAGTACTATTTCAATATTGGAAGTGTCTGAGTCTTTTGAGCAGAAGTTGGGGCATTTTGGAACCTGATTATGCACATAACTAAAAGTTGGTTGTGCAATAAGTACAACTTTTGGCAGATGGCTTAAGCACAAAATTTGCTAGTAATTGGCATCAATCACCTCAATGATGACATGTTGTAGCAGTTAACAATAATTTGTCATGATATAAATTTCATAATGTTCTATGGTGCAGCTATTTTTCAAAGATGTGGCTGGCTATGACGAAGCAAAACAAGAAATCATGGAGTTTGTGGACTTCCTTAAAAATCCAAAAAAAAAAATACGAAGAACTAGGTGCCAAAATTCCCAAAGGTGCCCTTCTTGTTGGCCCTCCCGGAACAGGAAAGACACTCCTGGCAAAAGCGATTGCTGGTGAACGTGGTGTGCCATTCTTGTCTATATCTGGCTCCGACTTCATGGAAATGTTTGTTGGAGTTGGAACAGCCAGGGTCAGGAGCCTGTTTCAAGAGGCTAGGCAATCTGCCCGGAGTATTGTCTTTATCGATGAAATCGATGCAATTGGACGTGCAAGAGGTCGGGGAGGCTTTTCGGGTGCCAACGATGAATGTGAAAGCACATTAAATCAGTCGCTTGTGGAGATGGATGGTTTTGAAACAACTTCTAGAGTAGGTGTGCTTGCTGGAACAAATAGACTGGGCATTCTAGACATGGCTTTACTGCGGCCAGGGCGATTTTATCGACAAATTACTATAGACAAACCTGACATCAAGGCACATGACCAAATCTTTCATATTTATCTTAAGAAACCGGCCAAGCTTGACAATGAACCATCATTCTACTCTCAAAGGCTGGCTGCCCTTACTATACGTACCCTTGGCTTTGCAGGAGCTGACATTGCAAATGTGTGTAATGAAGTTACTTTCATTGCTGCTAGAGATGGGGAGGGAGAAATCACAATGCAACATTTTGAAGCAGCTATCGACAGGGTCATTGGTGGTCTAGAGAAGAAAAATACGGTAATTCGTTAAATTCCCATGCCGTCGGGCTTCTTTTTTCTCCTGCCCTTTTTCTAATTTTGATTGGCAAATAAACGTACTCCCTCTATTGTTACTCATCAGTGCTCTTTGTGTGTCACTTTTTTTGTCATTGAATGGCTCTCTCCAACTGTTAAAGGCAACTGCAATCTGTGTGTGCATGGCGAGTGGGTGGGCGCATGCACGTGCATGGTCATGCCCTTTTATGTAGACAAATAATAGGGTTCTCAATTGGACTTTTAATTCTCTGTAAAGTTTCTTTTGAAACGTTAATTCTCTGTAAACTGTTAGTGTTAAATCATTCAGGTTTCTTTTTTTAAGAGATGTTGAGTATGCCAACATTAATAATTTAAGAGAAAGAGAATCTATCAATATTTATGATCCAGAGATTGATGAAAAGTCTTGAGCCAACTATCACAGAGGGTCCCACAGGGAAGATGCACTCAGCTTCCTGCTGCAGCCACCGATCAGTCCTCTCCCTAGACTCCGAGGAAACCCTACCAGTTCGTACAGATGCTGTCAATTATTTGCCATCTGTATAATCCTCAGATTACCCATTCCCAAAAGGAATTTCATAGAACAGAGATATGGAAAGTCATCTGTTTCACTGATTCATTGTGTTTAATGTTTTAAGGATGTGTCTAATCTCTTTTTTCTTTTGAAAGTGGATAGTACCACGATTGTATTTAGGGACATGTCTAAATTGACGCCCATGCAATCTGAGTCCTCATCTTTAATCCTGATATTTATGTATACACAAGTACTTACCTTATTTTTGTGTCCTTGTTTTGGGCCTTTAAGACTTCGCCGTGCCTGCACCCTGCAGCAATTCATAACTTGAAGTATTATACTGTGAAAATCGATGGTACATTTCAAGTTCTTGGGTAGTTGTCTGGAGACTGTTCTTAGTGGTTTTAGTTTTGGCATGGTTCAATTTAAATTGTTTATTTGGTCAGTAGTGGAGTTCTGAATGGTTTATTCCGTCGGTAGTTTAGTGCCTCCATTCGTATGGTGTTTCATCTTGACGAAGTTGTATCAGATTATGATCAAGAAAAGCATTGTTTTTACTAGAAGTCTAATGAGATTTGCATTTTTCTTGTCCTCCTTCCTGGTTTTCTACGTACTTTCTTTTGGTTTAAGAAATGGAGCGCCTTTTTTATCTTAACTTGAAAATGATCATTTGGTGTCAGGTGATAAGCAAGCAAACTGTACCTACCATGAATCAGGTCATGCTGTTGCTGGATGGTTTTTAGAGCATGCGGAACCCCAACTTAAAGTTACAATTGTTCCACGAGGTACTGCAGCTTTGGGCTTCGCTCAGTATGTCCCCAATGAAAATCTCCTCATGACCAAAGAGCAGCTCTTTGACATGACATGTATGACACTCGTTGGTCGAGCATCTGAAGAGGTATGAGAGTATTTCTGGTCAATCTTTTCATTCTTTTGTGACTCTGTCTTATGATAGAAACTGCATCTACAGAACGCTTCACTGCAAGTTCCTCTTGAAAATGACCTAAGTGGTAGAGCGATTCCTGAGCTTTCATCTCCACTATCTATCATTCACTTTAGATGAGACATAACTTTGTTCCACTTCCATAAAAAAAGAGATTTACTTTGTTCTACCATATTTGATAGCTTTGGAGAATCTCAAGTCTCTGAGGTTTCTTCTATTGTGGACATTCCATCTGCTTCCTGACACAATATTAATTCTATCCACCTCCTGACCCATGGTTATCTCATATACACCACAACATATCCTAAAACATAGTTGTGACATAAAACAAAGTCATTAATCATCTTCATGATCATTTTTAGACCTTGCTCCTAGGAATGCAAGGCCAGATTCGGCATGGATGCTTGGTGTACTTGAATCAGAATGCAAACAAGTAAACTATTCATAACATGTCCACACCAAATGCATCTGAGACTGTAACCGTAACCAGTAATATTTAATTTATTGTTTTATTTGAATATTAGCTATAGGATTTTAATATAATCTTTTAGTTATAAATTCAGTATTATTATGGGGTCAAACTATATTCTACAACCTAATCAGAAGACAATACAGTGCTAGAAGCCATTAATCATGAGGATGGGGATCTCGTAGCAGAGGTGGTCGCGGCAATCGTGCTTCCGAAAGGTTCTGGCCAGTAGGAGATCTTAGCCCTGCCTCCCCCCTCCCATGGAGTCGGAAGATTTGTGCATGGCGATGGAGCAAGTCGAGGAAGCCTATCAAGGGGTGGATGTAGCGAAGGTGGATAACGGAAGTCTCAACAAAGAGGAGGTCAATGATATTCTAGAAAAGGTGGAGAATTATATCGAGACTCAGGCAAGTGAGACTACGAGGCTCATTGGTGTTTTTGACTGCGAGGTTGATTGGTGTTTTTGATGCGGGAGTGGATAAAGACTTGAAGTCCACTTTGTGCTTGATTAAACGTAGATGGTTGGCTGATATAGCTAGGAAGGCGAAGGCTGCCAGTAGAAAAGGAGGGATGGAGCAGGCAGAGGAGTAGGGGGAGGTAGAGTCGAGGAGGGTAATTTTGTTTATTTTGGGGAACTCGCACTTACATTGGTCTATGGGTGAGGAGCTATCTGGCTAGGTGGGTGGTGTTGTTAGGTCCTGAGCCTTTTGGGTCCTTTGGTTTTTTGTTGCGGTTTGAACTTGGTGGATAGGTGTTTGTTGGTTTCTTTCTTTTTGCTCCCAAGGCAGAGAGTTGTCTGTCGCCTTTTGTACTTGGGAGTTGTGTGGGAGCACTCTCCTCCCTACATGTATGCCTTTCTCTCTTTTATATAACCAGTGATACTATCCACGTTCAAAAAAATATTAAGAAGACAATACACCTCGAATGCTGACATCAACACCATCAGTTGCTCAATGATGCTTCTGCCACTGTACCCAATCTTGTACACCATTCAGTACATATTTCTGGGTGTTTTTGTTTTCTTTTGTCGGGGGGAGGGGTGTTGTATAGTTGCAGCCTTGCATATTGCTTTCCTGCAATTCACTAATATGCCCTTTCATAACCTTTCACACATGTGCGAGCAGGTTCCTTAGCACTCCTATCTGTGCTTTGGAAGCAAAATAAGTCAATTGTTTTCCCAAGATCTACAGTGATACAAATCACCAGTCTTCTTGTATCCACTCATTTGAGTACTTTCACCAGGTTTCCTTCGGCTGTCAATCCCCTATGAGTTGCATCACAACACTGGCTTGAAAAGCCTCCTCTTCTATGGTGTACCTTTTGGATCTTCAACCATTTGTCATATCTTCCCTCCATGTGCAATACCTCTTGGCACCAAAGACTCCAGAGTTTCACAGTTGGCAGATGCAACTATCCCAGCAAAACATGTCCTCTCTTGTTCATTGCTTATAATTTTACTTTTGCCTGCTCCAGTTCCAGTAGATTTCTTCATCCTGTTCACCCTTTTCACCCTCCAATGGTCTTCTTCAAATCCTTAAATCTCAAGTTATCTATTCAAGGAGTTGCGGATTAACTATTGTCTACTTCTAACCGTTCTTCATTCTCTTTTGGGAGGGTGAATCATCGATCGATGATGCATGTTGAAAAATGGAGTACATGTAGAGATGAACAAACAACAGAGGAGGAAGAAGAAAGGGGAAGAGAAGATCAAGTCACAAGAACACCAAGATTTACGTGGTTCGGAGACGATGTGCCTTTCTACATCCACGGCCGCAGTAGGGTTTCCACTATGACACACCCAGATAAAATACAAAGAGAGATCGAGTTCGCAGCCCTTATATACAAGGAGATTAGGGCGCCCAACAATCAGGGTACAAAAGAGAGAGTTCGAACCCCGCGACCTGACCGCGTAGGTCGATCCGCGTGCGAGGACACACGATGGCGAGTTCCGACTCCACACTCTAACAGATGCCCGCATGCAACTCTTTTTCTTTCAGCCTGGCTGGCCGGCACCGTCCACCACTGTCTACTTTCCCACCTGTTCTTCATTCCTATTATCCTCTTTTCTAAATTTCCTGCTTTTTCTTTCATTTTTCTTTGTTTGCATGTACACACAGACATATATGTGTGTATGGGTATCGTTATATATGTACTCAGGCACTATGGTACATTTGCGAAAGAACTATGCTTATGCATTACAGTCAAGTGAATCTATGACTCACTTGTCACACGGGCACAAGGTTAGACTTGTGGAAAATGAATCCGAAGCTGAATCTTCTAGCCAGTGCGCCGTTGTACAACAAGATCTTATCATCCATGTTGGCTGCGTTTCGCTGATCCTCAAGAAATAAGAAAACCCACCAAAGATTGCATAAACTAGGAGGATTCCCGCACTTCACTGTCATGGTGTGCGGACATTATATAAACAGGATCATAAAGAATTTTCTACCAAGTACTACATGAACTATGATTCCCTGAACTCCAACCTATAGTTTGGTGGTTCACTTCTCCTCTTTGCATGGGAGAGGTCGTGGGTTGAAATCATGCGAGCGTCAGTCGGGGTTGCAGATTTTCCCCACCTTTGCTCTTAACTTACCCATCAAAAAAAAAACTATGATTCCCACACTTCAGTGTGATAGTGTGCAGAATCTACAGATATTATATAAATAGGATAGTCAAGAAATTTTTTTGTTTCTGCAGTTCCTGCTTTTTCACTGGTGGTCATTGTTCCAGTTACTGACCGGCTTTTCCGTTCAGGTCCTTCTTGGCAAGATCTCAACTGGCTCCCAAAATGACCTGGAGAAGTTCACAAAGATGGCCTATGCCCAAGTGGCGGTTTCAGCGACAAGGTGGGCCTCCTCTCCTTCCCTCGGAGAGAAGACACCTTCGAAATGAGCAAACCCTACAGCAACAAGACGGGGGCCATCATTGACAGTGAGGCCAGGGAATGGGTTTCCAAGGCGTACGAGCGCACGGTGGAGCTGATAAAGGAGCACGAGCACCATGTCGCCCAGATTGCCGAGCTCCCGCTGGAGAAGGAAGTGCTGCACCAGGAGGGCCTGGTGCGCGCGTGTCCTCGGGGAGCGCCCATTCAGATCCAGTGAGCCCACCAACTAGGATAGGTTCGGGTAGCCCCGGTAATTATTCGTTTAAAATTTAAATCAAATTTATATTCGTATTCGTTTAATCAAATAATTATTCGAATAAATATCCGACAGATAATTTAATAAGATATCAGATATCCGATTATTGATCAGATACGAATTCAGATACTAAGATATCCGTGTTAGATATTTTTCGACCGAATATGAAACTTTAGATAAATATCTAAGGATACACATATTCTATATATAATTAACTCAAATCTTAATAAGTTATTTAATTACTCTTTTTTATCTCAAAATATAATTTAAAAATAAGAAGTCCACTTACACCTATTTGATAAGTTATCTCCTATTTTTTAGGATGGAGCCTAATTTTTTGATAATATCTCCTAAAATAAAAATAACGGCCACTCTTTCTTTTTTTTGAGAAAATAACTTACCATGATCCCACACGGCACACATGACTCACCTCTAAGTAGGTCTAATAATTATCTATTTAAAATTTGAACCGAATTCGTATTATTTCGATAATTATTCGAATAAAGTATCCGACGGATAATTCGATTATTAATCGGATACGAATTCGAATATCACACTATATGTTCCGTATCCGATCCGTTTACAAGTCTAAAACAGGACTTCCAAGACGAATACAATGAGAATAATTAATATCTATGATTAATTATTTTTCATT
This sequence comes from Amorphophallus konjac, assembly GCA_022559845.1. Taxonomy (NCBI): domain Eukaryota; kingdom Viridiplantae; phylum Streptophyta; class Magnoliopsida; order Alismatales; family Araceae; genus Amorphophallus; species Amorphophallus konjac. Next base: position 107,894 of record JAHNEJ010002694.1, on the reverse strand, counting down.
TCAAATTTTTCTCTCTTAGTTTCCCCTAACTAATTGAACAAAACGAGATTACCCGCCTCTGGAACATTTTTGCCACGAGGAAATGCAATCTCTTTATTTCAACCCACTTTGGGGTCTCATCTCGCTTTTGATCTGCTGTATTTGAATAGAATTAAGGCATGATTGTGTGGACCTGCATTAGCTCTGTAAATTTGTTGGCAGAAATACGCCCTGTTTGGCTGGATGAAGCTGATAATTCTACTCGAAGAATACTTAGATTGTGTTGTTAAAAATAAAAAAGATGGTACACTAAAGTGATGAATGGGAACAATCGAATCGAATGATAAAAGCCGGCCAATCGAACGATCAGACGCCTTGTTTAATCAAATGCTTAGATTGTGTGACAGAAGTATGATGGAAAATATGATATGTTAGATTGTGTGACAGAAGTACAATCTAAGCATTTCATTAGACAAGCTGGCGGATCATTTGATTGGCATTCATGATTCGATTGCTCCCATTTGTCACTTTTAGTCTTTCATCTTTATTTATTTTTTGAAACTAACAATTAACAAAGCACATTGGCTTCATAGTATATCCATCCATAAAGTTTTTACATATATATTATTTATATGCAATATATATGTATATATGAACATTAATGTATCATTGTAACAAAACTTTTCTTATGATCTACCTATATTTTTTGATCAAAAATCTAACTTGCCAAGGTTAAGAAAAACTCAGAACGGATTATTTGAAAAGTGGATTAGAATCTAATACAAAATGAATATTGTAATTACTTGTTGAAAAATGGAGCAGAATGGGATGATCCGAATATTGATTCAGAGCGGGTCCATACAGTCACATACTCACTGAGTATCCACTCGATTAACAACAAGCGTAGTGTGCACATCAGCTTGGCCTGTTGCATAGTTAAAGTGTGCAGCAAGTATTACTCATTTTTATCTTGAACTAAAGTTTGATGTTTTCCGAGCATGACATTAACATTTGACATTTTTAAGTCTTGGTTGTCTTATTTTGAGATTGGACAATTGAGATAAGAGTAACAAATAAATTTTTAAAAAAATATTATTATTATATTTCTCTACAAGTTGAGATAAGAATAGCAAATAAGATTCAAAAACAAATAATATTATAATATTTTCCTATAAGTTGAGATAAGAATAGCAAATAAGATTCAAAAACAATATTATAGTATTTTCTTTGAACACCAGCATTGGCCGGATCAGCTTTATATAGATGCTGAATCAAAGAAATTGCTGCCACAGCTGTTACATGATGAACGCACATGCACGAGGATTCGTGATTTGATGCCCGTTTATGATGTGCAAGTGCCCATCTGTTGGGTATACAAATTTCTCATTAGGCACCCGGCAGACACATCATTGCTTGCTTCCTCAGTTATCCTATAAGTTTTCATTCTCCACTCTTTAATGAGTTATTTATATTAACCATGGGATAACTCTCTCTACAGTAAGCAGAAGAACAAACCGGCAAGATTTTGAAGGCAATGGTGTGAATTTAAGCATGCAATAGCCACAAAGCTTTAAGTAGCAATGCACAGATGAATGAAGAAACTTGCTCATCCTTCAAACGTTGACTCTATACAACAGTACATAATAGGTTACAACTTTCAACTGTAGGGTCCAGAATTCAAAGTCAAAATTTTTAAAATGGAGAAAAAGGGAAAAATACAAAAGGAAGTTCTATTTCAGCTCAGATACAATCGTGATATCCCTTAAATACTCGTGAACTAAGAATACACAATAATCTACACAGATTGCAAAAAAAATTATTTGGGTGCCATCCTGGGTAGCTCATGTTCAAGCTTTGAGGTACTTTCTGGGACATTGTTGTATGCATTGATTCTTGGTTCCTACAGAATTGTCAAGAAATCATCAATGATCATAACTGAGAACTGAAAACTATGTGATGCTAAGTATTTGTTGCTTACTTGAATTAACTGTGGATTGCTCGATATATGGTCTTCATACATGGGTACCAACAATGGTTCCTGAACAGAACTGAGTAGATAACTAGACAGAACTCGATGAGACCAAATATACAAATGATACCCGGACTTACCTGCATCACCTGGTTATAGCAGTATGGGCCCCCAATCTGGTTAGGAACAAATTCAAACCCTGCCGAAGTGGCCGGGGTTTGTCTTGGCCTTGGATATACATGACTAACTAATTGTAGGGGCAAGCTATTAAGATTTAAAGAAGCAGGCCTGTAGATAACCTATACAAAACCAAAAAATATCTATGAGAAGGAACACAAAAAAATATCTCCTGTTGGTCTAAACCTATTGATTGATTACAAATAGGTAACATTGATTTGATTTATAGTATAGAATGATTGGCAAACAAGTCTCATAGCCTTGAGACTTGTTCAATTTCTGTTTGCAATTAACCTTGATTATAGTGCGATTGATAATAGCTAAGTTTCTGATTGCATAAAGATGAGCATATCTTATAGAAGTTCACCTGCGGTTGAAGTTGAAACATATGACGGGTATCAGAGGTTAGTTCTGCATTAGACTGGTATGGAACCTGTAGTAAAAGCCAATACATGAGATTCAGAATTAGTGCCTTGAGCAACTGACGCAATAGAGAAAAATTCAGAGCTGGTGCTATCAGCGACCGATGGAAGTAATCTTTTTCACGACATCACAACCTGTGGTTGTAGTTGAGACACACTTGGAACAGCAGTTTGCGGAGGCATTGCACTGAAGTCCGCCTATTAAAAAATATCAACAACGTTAGATTTTGGCTAGTTGTTTGATCAACTAAAACGATTAGAATAACTCCCAGCTAAGTAACCTGCAGTCTTAGTTCTGGTTCTCTGGGGGTTGAACTTGGACCTGATTGAGGTGCATTCCTTGGCTTTTTTGCTTTAGTTGATTCAGAACCTCCTTTCATATTCGCACCTCTTTGAAGAAGATCATTGTATATAATCATATGGCTGTCGCTGTTTCTAACACTGTCATCAGTTCCACCTGGCCTTTTTGTGGTCTCCACAAGAATGCCCTGGTTTCCACCCTCATCTTCCTCGTCAATAAGACTCTCCCCATCTTCACTTGAACAATCAATTGGCTCCATATTTTCAACCATTATACGTCCAACTTCTGCAGTTTGAGTAGCTTGAGTATTGTCGAGAAGTATGCTTCCCAAATGGTTGTCAATCTCTTTCATCATTCTCACAGTGAAATCAGAAACCATTTTACTAGTGTCTTCGGAAAGGGATGCCTTCATTGCCAATTGGACAAGCATAGGGCATAAGTTTCTATAACGGACTGAAATCTGTACCTTCGGATCAACATCCGTCACTACCCCATGATTATCTCCTACAACTCCCTCCTTTGCCTTTTTTGTCCATCTCTTCATAATGTACTGCTCTGGGACATTCTTCACATTTCTTGTCTCAAGAACCTTCAACACATGTCTGCAAAAGATTCCTTCAGACTCAAACATTCTGCAGGAACAAGAAATGTTACAGTTAGAATCATCAAATGAAATTGTGCACATCCGATGTCGATCTGAGTCCGAAATTCTATACTCGGTGGAAGTCCCATTGACATGATTTACCAAGATCTCAAGGTCAAGAATTTCAACCATTTCTTTTTCTAACACCTTGAAAACTGCAGGAGTGTATAAGGATGCTGCATGTTTTAGAAGCTTCCATTGAACACGTAGGTATGGAGTGCTTTGGCTCATTTCAAAATCACACTGTAATTCTTTGTAGCGCCTCTCATCTAGCAATTTCTCAAAAGCCTCGAAAAAATGCCATAATTCACTCTTACTGTTAAGGTATTTCTTCACTGCAGCACTTAAATTGTCATTCTTTTGTGTATTAGCAATGTCTGCACAAAATGTTTCCCCTCTATATGCCAAGGCCCATTTCTCCCTGGTTTCAAATTTCTCATGCAACCATTTGTTCCCCTGAAGACCGTATTTCTGAATCATATTTGTCCATGCTAATTCAAATTCCTCACCAACATCATAACCATATAGACAGTTCTTAAAATCAGTTGAAAAATCAGTATTTCGCCTAAAAATTTCATGAAGGTGCATGGTAGCATTCTCATACACATGCCATGCACAAAGCCGATGACATGTATCAGGAAACACCAATGCTATTGCATGAGCAATTGCTGCAGAGTGGTCAGTAAGAACAGTTCTTGGTCTTCTTCCACCCATTGCCTTGACAAATGTCTCAAACAACCATTCAAATGTTGCAGTTGTATCATCAAAAAGTAATGCAGCACCAAATATGATCGACTGCTTATGATGGTTGACTCCAGTAAAAAGTGCCAAAGGGCGTGCCTCGTTGCACGTTTTGTACGTCGTGTCAAAGCAAACAGCGTCTCCAAAATGATAATAATCGACCATCATCTTTGGGTCTGCCCAGAACATGTTGGTCATCATCTCATCCTCGTCGAGCTGGATTGCATAAAACGACGAAGGGCTGCGAGACTGCATCACCCGGAAGTACTCCAACACGGCACCCGCCTCGCCCTTCTTCATCGGCGTCCGCCGCTTTGTCTGCAGATAATTCTTCAAATTGGTGGGGATGAGGCTCATGAACTCCACCGCCTTCCTTGGAGCCGTCCCCGAACCAGCCGCCTTCTCAGCCTCTGCCTTCTGAGCAAGTAACAACTTCCTGTGCGACCTCAAGAAGTGCACATCTTTGGGACTCACAAGCTCATGGTTGTGATTGGGCTCAAACTTGTAGATCACATACTTGCCATTCATCATCATCTTCACAGCAAAGTGCGCCTCGCAGCCACACCTAGTCTCCGCTCGATGGAATGCCACAGAGTCGTCCCTTCTATCGGGCTGCCGAAAACCCTGCCTGGAGCAACAGTACTTCCTGTGCGTCACTACCCCGTCCTTCAACTTGGTATTACACACCCTAACACTGAACCCCACCTTAGCGCTATATCTGTGATAAAAGTCCCTAGCTTCCTCGACCGAATCGAACTCCATAGCCACCTTAGGCACACCACCATCTCCTTCTCCGTCGGCGCCATCCCCTCCGGGCTGCCCTTTCCGAGCAGATGCAGATTCCTCGTCCATTCCTCTCTGCGAGAACACTACCCACAATAGAAATATCTTGGATACGACATGGGGAGGGAGAGGTGATACCTGTCGGGAGCGCCCCGAGAGCGGATTGCAGGGAGAAAGGTATAGCACGACGGAACCATCGCCGGGCTAGGGTTCGGATGGAAGCCGGTTTCTGGGGATTTCGGGATGGGCGAAACGGCGGGGGAGGAAGAAGAACGGCTTCTCACCCGAACCGTGACCTCCTCCGTCACACCCAGCGGATGGATCCCCACGTAACCCCAGAGAGCAGGGTCTTTGTTGTCCCAAAGAGATTTTTTTTGGACGGAAATGCCCTTTATGTGGGCTGCCAGCGGGCGTGGCTGGCGGGAGATTGGATTATGGAGAAGGGGGAGGAAATTGGGGGGTCACTGACCAAAGCAGGTCAGGGGCTCGTCGCTCTGTTCATCTCTCTCTCTCTCTCTCTCTCTCTCTCTCTATGCTGCAAATGAGGAATAGAGATGGAGCTGCAGACTGGAAAGGTATGATCTTTCTCCGTCTCTCTCATGCCAGCAATAGATCTCGTTGGTAAGTGGATCCCTTTTTAGATTGTGGGAGGGCGGTTTGATGGGTTTTGTCTGATTGTTGTTGATGTGATTCCTGGCTTCTCGGTGAAGCTCCTGTTCCCCTTCCCGGTATCATCTGAGCCATAGCCCGTGTACATCCCTCTTTTTACTTTAATACATTTTACCGGTACCAACCACCTCTCCAAAAAAAAAAGAGTTGACACTGTAGAGCATCTCTAGATCCTGGATAGGTCTCTCTCTTATGTAAAACATTATGCACAACTACTTTCGTGAATCGTAATGTTTCATTGGCATATGGTCTTTCCCCCGGAGGAGACCTTCGAGGTATAACAATGCATTCTTGAGAAAGCGCACTTGCGGTTCAAGTGGATGCTCCGAGCTAGCTTGGAACGTGGAACTTGTGAAGTTCATAATGGTATACATAGGGGGCAATGGTGTCGCCTGGTTTGAAGTTTTAAACAATGGCAGAATGATAGTCCAGCTACTATAGGGGCTTCTTTCATCGAATGGCACCCAAGTATATTTGATATTTGGAGTAATTTCCATTTTTCAAATGGTACATGATGATTATGAAACAAGCCAATCATTTATGAAGTGATGGCGTCATTTTATATACATTCTCATTCAAATTAATAATATTTATTCTATTTATGTCTCACTTATTTATGCATGTTATCGATTGACGTGATGAAGTCCTTGAATGCATGCAATAAAGGTTGGATCATAATGAGATTATGATAATAAAATCAACCTTCTAGATGTGTATGTTTTAAACGTTCCTAGTCTTAGGATCTTTAAAAGGAATATTAAAGAATCCGGATAGAGCAGTGTACATGATATTCTCTCGTATGATGAGGGTGACTGGTATCATAGTCACTGGTGTGGAGATATTAAGATATATGTGCATATGCTCATTATTAGAATATGATTCACTTTGGAATTAAGTTTATGAGTCATACTATGAAACTTTGAGAAATAGTAATCGAAAAACGCCTCCGATGTATGACTACTGTATCGGAGAATCAGTTTGATTTTATGCCGAATAGATCTATTACAGAAGCTATTTCTTATTACGACAACTAATGGAGAAGTATAGAGAGATGAGAAAAGATTTATATATAATTTTTCTTGATTTAGAGAAGGTGTATGATCGAGTGCCGAGAGAATTGATTTGGTGGACGTTAAAGAAAGAAAGCGGTCTCTCAAGGATATGTTGATTTGGTTAAGGATATGTACGAAGATGCTATTATTAGTGTTCGAACTATTGTTGGAAAGACTTGTGAATTTCTAATTTCTATAGGTTTGCATCAAGGCGCTGCACTAAGTCCATATCTCTGTCTTAATTATGGATGAAGTAACAAAATAATTGCATGATGATATCCCTTAGTGTATGTTATTTGCATATGATATTATCTTAATTGATGAGAATATTGATGCTTTAAATGCTAAGTTAGAGCATTGGAGACATGCCTTGGAGTCTAAAGGTTTTAAAATTAGTAGGAGCAAGTCAGAGTTTATGCATTGTAATTTTAGTAATGGGAGAGTGGTACAGGAAGACATGGTTCTAATTGATGGACAAAACATTTCGAAGAGTAGTAGCTTTCGATACTTAAGATCTATCATACAAGAGAATGGGGAGATTTATGATGATGTTGTAGAAAGGATTAAGGCAGGCGGGTTAAAATGGAGAAACGCATCAAGAGTCTTCTGTGATCGTCGTATGCATGTGAAACTCAAGGGGAGGTTTTATAGAATCGTTGTGAAACCTACTTTGTGATATGGTACTGAGTGTTAGGCAGTATGAAAGGAACACATTCACAAAATATGTGTAACAGAGATGAGGATGATGAGATGGATATGTGGCAAGACTAAAAAGATAAGATTAGGAATGAGTGCATCCGTAAAGACTTGGGGATAGCCCAATTGATAGTAAAATGAGATAAAATAGACTCTTGTGGTTTGGACATGTGCTTCGTCGCCGTAACTCAGCGCCAGTTAAAACATGTGACCGAATCTTAGTGGATACTAGTAAAAGAGTTCGGGGAAGACCTAAAATGAGATGGTGCGATGTTATTATGAAAGACATTAATTTATTAAGTTTAAATATGAATATATCACTTGATATAAATCTTTGGCAGAACGGGATTCATGTAGCCAACCTCAAATAATTGGGATAAGGCTATGATGATGATAATGATGATTAGAATGTGGTTCACTGAACTGATTCAATTATGAATCTTTGTATGGTGATTATATCTGACTGACAACCATTCTTCAGTCACAATAGCACAGTTGGTCCTTGGACATGAGTCACCAAGGAAATCTTGCATGAGGACTTCTGTGTTTTGATTCTTGACAAAGAGACTTTAATCACAAGTTCTGGAAGCTCAGGTTTTCGGATACAGTGGAATACATGCGAAGCTAATTGAGTGACAACAGTAGATCATTTACTCTCATATATTACATGAGAGATAATCCCCTATGAACGGTAATCCTTGGTCAAAGTTTTACAGTTCACTAGAAAGGAGTTTTCTAGTAGGATTTTGAGTACGAGGCTCATCAGGCCATAACCAAGAAGGGTTTAACAGTGTCACTGTACCCTTATTTATGGTCAGGGGCATTGCGTGAATGAAGGACTATAACAATATTGTAACTGTGGATGGAAAAGTCCGAGCATGGGTATTGTCCCCCTTTGTCTTCTGGGGTCACAGAGTGCTTGGTACTTATCGTGACTTGAAAGCTCAATAAAGGAATAATCATGAGATGATTATTTGTCATTAGATGATGAATTAATTATTTAAGTGATGAGATGATTTAATAGTGAATTCGGTGTTAAAGGTTAACACGGAAAAGTTAAGAATAAGTTTTTAAGTTTAATGGGCTTAAAACCAGACTGGCATTAGATCTAGAGAGTCACAAACATTAAAGTTACGGATGACGAGGGTATTTATACAATTATAGACTTATGAATATTTTTGTGAAAAATCCCAATGGAGTCTATAAATAGTTGCATTGGAAGAACCCTGGGTCTAGCATCCAAGGTTCTTCCAGTTAGGGTTGCTCCCTCTTCTCTCTCCTCAGATCCAGGGCTCCTTTCTCTCTCTTCTCCGCCCTCTCAAGTTTTGAGATTATGCTGGAGTGTTGTTGAGGAGATAGTTCATAAAGCACTGTGTGGGAAGAACTTCGTCTTCTGTGCCCACGTGGATACCGCTAAAGACCGGACATTTGCCCAGTTCGTTACCGTCACAAGGGTTCACTTTCCACTTCATTGCGATTCGCGTATCGCAGAGGTTAAATCAGATCTTTACATGAAGATAGTTGACAAAAATCATGCCTGAGCAAGCAACATGTGCTGGGGAAAATTTTTAATTTAGAAATGTTTGCATATAAGTCCCTACAAATTTGACGAATTACCGATTAGTGCCTGAGTTACAACTATTTCCCTATAAACCTCTACAATTTTCTAACTCTTGCTAAAAAGCCATATGGTTTGGAAACGTTAAAAAAAGAATATTCCTCGGAATATTCCGTCTTAGGGTGACGGAACGGCTAAAAAAGACGAACATACCTGAATGTGGGCCTCTCTCTCTCTCTCTGCTAGGCTTTTCGGCACCATCAGGCCTCACTCCACGGTGGTGGAGCCTGAGGGAGATTGGGACTGGCTAGCGGCGTCTGGGAAAGGCAATGTTCTCGTGAGCGCCCAATGGTGCCTAGTGGAGATGGAGGGGACGGCGGCGTCCGCACAGAGGGGTCGCCGGAGTTCTGGATGCCACGGCGCCTTGCGGCAGTTCGGTGCTTGAGTTGCAACTCTAAGGTGGCGGCCCCCCAGGTGGCACCCACCAGAGCCTCATCTTCTTCCACCTCATAGGCATTGTCACCATCGGCGCCTCAGGTAGTATGGCGGTGACACCTGGTAGCCTTTGACGAGGTAATTGCAGGGTCAAAGCAAAGGGGACACAGGATGTCATGGCCGACCGCCGAAACCTTTGCAAATCGTCGGAACCTCTGCGAGGTTGAAGTGGGTGTGGAGGACATCCTACGCCCCTCCTCTCCTTCAAACCCCACTGCCCAATGCCCTCCCCCCCGCCACCATCTGCTGGGAACGAGGCTGCACTCCCTCTGCCCTGCCTGCCAATGCCACCCGCCGGCCGTCACCCTCAACTCCCTTCACTTCCGTCTCTCTTTCACTTCCACAACCCCCACTGTGCACCCTGGTCGCCCTCCCCCCCCCCCCCCGTCGGAACCCCTGTGCAGAGCGCCTCCCTCCCTTGTCGGAAGCCCCCCCATTGCTCAACCCTTCCCCCACATCGGAACCCCTGTGTAGAGCTCCCCCCTTTCCCGCCAGTAGCTCCCCCCCCCCAATGTCAGAACCCCTGTGTAGAGCGGCCTTCTTCCCCGTCGGACACCTGCCTGTTGCTCTCTCTCTCTCTCTCTCTCTCTCTCTCTCTCTCTATTAACCAGGGGTAACTTGGTATTTTCCTAACCTTGGGTCAAGTTAGCCATGGCCCAATTAATTGTACAACGGCGAACAGAACCAACAGTAGGGACTTATTTGTACAACGGCGAAGATTGTAGGAATTTACAAGGAAATAGTTGTAACTCAGGGACTAATCGATAATTCCCTAAGTTTATGGGGACTTATATGCAAAAATCCCTTTAATTTATTGTTCCGCTGAGTTCCTCTGATCCCGGCCTAAATCCTTACAGATTTCAGTACAATTGCTGTCCTTTTGTTGAGTAAGAGGTTTTCTACTCTGGATATCTACCTTTTATTGTCATTTCTTTTACTAAATTTTAACAATCCAAAGGAGAAAATCCATGTGGTAGTACATCCCCAAATAAGCACATGTTGTATACATTAAAAGTAGATCATGATATCTTGCATCATTTTATCTTTCAGTCGGACCCGTATTGATGGGAGAAGGCTAATGACAATGGCGATGAGTATGATGTCTCTTCTGTATGGAGTTGCATGTCAAATGAAATTTTGAATTACCAGAAGCTGCAATAAACCAATTATGCATGTTGTATGCTCAGTAAAAGTTAGGGTGTTCAAACTGATCACCATATCAACCACCATTCCTCTTCAGATTGAAGGGCTGAAACCATTCCAATTTCCATCGGACATGAGCTTGTGAGGCGGCCTTGATAAAAATAGATTATTTTTTGTTATCTTTGCCTGCTGTGATTATTGCTTTGAGTTTGATTATTTTTCTAATCTGAAAGTGTGAGGTAATATTTTCTGGGTCCTTGAGCAACTCCTTTATCAGATGGTGATCGATATTAGAGAAAGCTATGGTGCATCAGCCTACTACCACCCACAAGTACCACGTAGGTGTCATTGATCTGCTTAAATGTGGGCCCCACTTTTTATGATTTAGAGATTCTAGGAGAGAAGGAGAAGGGGAAGTCCAGCGAAAAACAAAGAATGTAGGCCCCACTTTGTAAGTTTGAAGGAAAATAGAGAATGTGGGGCCCACTTTTTTACTGTGTTTCATAGATTCCAAGATAAAAAGGTACAGCCTGCATCTATGCAGACCATTGACACCACATGGTACTTGCGCATGGTAGTAGGACAGTGCACCGTAACTTTTCTCTTGATATTATTGAGAAATGATAGGTAGAGTTCTCCTCAAGCTGTGAAGTTTAAGACTTGTTGTAGGAAATCATTTGAATTGGGATTATGCTCCTTGACCATAACAACCCTTTTTATGATAGAATCCCTGGCAAAAACTCTGGGTTTGGTGGAGTAGCCTAATGCTGCCCATATGGATGCACTGCAAATGCACACACACCATCACATACATATACACGCATGCATGCACGCACACATGTACACACTCAGAGCACACCTACAACACAACAGTACCAGTAAGTGACCATGGCATCTTACTACCAAATACAAAATGAAAAGAGATATTACAGAACTAGACAACTCTGTTTTATTTACTGCTAGAAATAAATTGCTAGATTTCATGCTTTTGAGGCTAGACATGCTGCTTCCATGTGCCTTGTGTTTTTCTAATCCCTGGCAATGGAATAGTGCTTTAGAGGATGGCAAGTGTTCTGAGAATTGGCAGTATATTCTGCCAATCATATTTTAAAATTTTCTAATATCAACCTGGAAGTTCATATTTTCTTAATAGATATCTACTTTACTGAGTTTATGTTACGTGGTAGTTCTTGTTTATTGTTTCTTGATTAAATGATAACTTGCCTGAAGCTCATCAATCTTCATGTTTGTTTGAAGCCATCGTTTCATAGCATAATAACCAAAATTCATTTAATCTGTGACAACTACACGATGGACATAGACAATGATCACAGAAACTGAGTGAGAAAGGTGGATAATAATGCATTTTTATGCCAAATCACATTACCTTGCATCCACTTCTGGAGTTTTCAGAAAGTGATCACAGAGGGCGAAAAAGGAATGAAGATATCAGAAGCAAAAATCTTAATTGTAATTGGCCCTTCCAAGGTTTTATATATCTTCTAATAATTCAAAGTTTATGAAAATCTTGTGTGACATGCTTTTCTTAACTTTATTCTAGAAGTTCTGTCTTTCAAAGTGCAACAACATCGAGACAATTGATGGTATTTATATCCTTCCTTTTCATCCTTTTTCTATCTGAGAGCGCAAGTTCACATGAGAAGTCCTACTAAGGAATATGAATCTTCCTATCAGGAAATAACCTTGCCAGACAACCTGGAGGATGAGTACTTTAGTGCTGGTATGGTAGCCAATATGTTCACTATGGCCTTGGCTTGTTTGTCAACACAATAGCTCAGCCATTCTGTGATGAGATCAGTATTCAGTGTGTGGTTGTTACATTGGGCTCTTAGTCATTGAGAACAATAAGTGATCCCCTTTATTGAAACCCATCATGCTCTCCATGTCTGCACATGGATAACTTTATTTGACATGTATGCATGTTTAAATCCAAAAAGGTAGTAGTTTAAGCTGCTGCTGTATATATAACAAAGAAAAACATTCAGGTTTCTGTTTTGGGGGATGGAGGCCAGTGTGTCACTCAGTTAAAACTTAGAACATTACCTCACTCTCACTAGGAGAGAGTTCTATCATATCCATAGCTCAGTAGGCCACAATACTTGTCTAAGAAAGCAGTGATTGTATGCCCACACCATTCTGGGGATAAAACTGTGAGGGACAGAATCATGGGTGGCCAGAGATTATCCTTGACACGGGTGGGTGGGTTGGGGGGTGAGGAATTTGTCATCCACTTGTCTCCACACCCTCTATTCACTACTGGGTTTAACCCCCCACCCCTTCAGGGCTAGGAAGGCATGTCATCTGCAGGCTCGGTCTAAGGACTCATGCAGACACAGTGACACACTGTATTAAAGAATATACCATATACTGATGGGTGGAAGTAAGTTAGTTGGAGAAGATCTCATGTTATGGCTCTCTTTCTTCTTATGGAAGGAACTTAATGTTAAATAGTGCATATGGTTCTAATCACCAATCACATTATGTTGGATTGAAGTGGAGAATGCACGGCATGAACTTCTTCCTTGGTCTTTCAACATACATTGTATGCAGAGACCTTCCAACTAGGATGACCTCTTCAGATGTCTAATTTATGCATGTTATTCCACATATGTAACTGTCCAGACAAGGGAGCTATTGATCACTTAAAACAGATATAGAGACACGTAGCTACCACACCTAGGTCTTCAAATTGCACTAACATATAGCCACGGTTAGGCCAATATAAATGACTGGCCTCAAGCCAAATTCTGCCTGTAGAGCAAAAGAGAAAAGAAGAGTTCATTCTGACCAGTGGAGCCTGTACTCATTTGGTAGAAGCAGGCATGGTTATGTTTCAGTTTTTTACAGTTTTCTTGTTTAATTTATGGAATGTTCATTCCCTTTTTTTTTCTCAAACTGGGTTTTCTTTGTCATACTGCTCATTTATTACCATAAAGTTTCCTTTTTGCATTCATGTGCTATGGGTCTATCAGGTTTTAATACTGACAGATTGATCGGGTTACAGATGCCATCTTCTTGCAACTAGAAATAGACAGAACACTGCCATCAGTTGCTAATAGACTGCAGAACAGACAAGGAGGATCATGTCGACGCCATGGCAAAGGTGTCAACACTTGGCCAGGAGGTGCCGACACGCAATCGAGATTTCCAGATGCATGCTTACTGGATGGCAGGGGTGTCAATACCAGTGCCAGGGGAGTCACCGCCACCCCAATCAAGTCTGACTCGGGGGCATATATATATGTGTAAAATCCGGAATCATTTCCTAGTGAGAATAATGCATAGGAGGCTCCGGCAGTTCCTTCTATGGTCTCTCTTGCACTTGCGTTTTCTTGGGAGAACAATAGTGCAAATGCAGTGGTGAAGCAGTCGGGCACTGTGAATATAGGAATACTTCGGGGGTACTGTTGCTGTTCATAACCCTGAAACCAGTGTATCCAACAGTTCACTTTGGGAGACTTTGCTAATCGAGCCCAATTAACACGGTTGTATGTGAGGAGAGAGCAGGGCCCACCGCTCTCTCTCTCTCTCTCTCGTATGCCAGGTTAGACTAACCCGTTCTCGAACACTCCCTGAAAATAACAATCTCAGATGTATCGCACGATAAGCTGGTATACCTTGACTCCTTCGGTGTAATTAACAGAAAGGATGCGGTAGCTAATATTATTCAGGTAGAAAAATGGATTTAGGCTGTGACACGATTATTAGAAGCTAAAGAATAGGCTCGCATCAGTTGACCATATGATAAAATGCAAATAAACTATCATATATTCCGTTCATTATTTTAAGACCTTAAATATTAAGATCTATGAGATAATCTTGAGCTATGCATCGTACGTCGGTCATTGTTTACATGTTAAAATTTTAAGTTATGTGAGGTAACAAGCAAAACGATCATACATTAGTCCACAAAAATGAATAAAATGTGAATGAAACATCAAATCTATCCCACGCGCCCTTCTTTAAAATTTTGAGTTTGACAGCACAACTGTTGGGAGTAGACAAAACCCGATGCATTATATTCCAATTCATTGAACATTTTGCAATGCGACAAGGGGATCCCTCCCCTGCTGGTAAATGACTCATACCGTTAACAATTAGAGCTTGCAGAGAGACGCTTAACATTTATCCATCAGGGCAGATGAGTCCTCACAACCAGAGATCCATATAATAACTCCATTTCTGAGTACAAGCTATCAATCACAAGAAACGAACCTTGCAGAGTCGCAGAATGCCCGTCGGGCCTTGACCCTTCTCTCAAACAACGAAAACAGAGGAGAAAGCGGCAAACTTTGATCGGGGGTCCTCGTCGCATACCTCCTTCCGACACGAGGGCCGACACTTAAACGGGAAAAGAGAAGTGGGAAGAAGAAGAAGAAGACGACGACGATAAGAGGGATCAGCTTGGGAGAGCAAATGGCGCGACCAGGACCAAACCCAAACCGAAGAAAACAAATATATAATACATTCTCTACAGAGACAAAACTCCTACATCTCTGCTACATCTGCTACCTCTACCGCCACTACTTCTACTGTTACAAAACCATATTAAGTACAGAGGGGAAGAGCCCAAACCCCACCCCGCCAAAACCCTCGCGAACACGGAGCGTATCTACAAAAAAAAAAAAAACACGCAATGTCATCACAGCAGCAGCACCGCCACCTTCTACTCTCCTCCGCACCCCACATCCCGCGCGGCAGCAGCACCACCCACTACCATCCATCAGGACGCGCAGGAGGCCTCCCGCCTGGGGACCAGCGCGAAGAGCTGCTCCAGGTCGGGCGGCTGGAAGTAGCCGTTCTTGGGCGGGCCCCTCCTGCGGGCGACGGCGACGGGCCTCTTCCTCGGTGGCGGCGGCGGGCAGAGGAACACCACCGGGATCCGGCACTCCACCCGCTTCGGCGTCTCCCACCCCTCCACCTCCCCCACGCAGCACTCCTCCATCTCCATCTCTCTCTCTCTCTCTCTCTCTAGTTTCTCTCTGTAGACCAGGGGGGGTTTTCGAAGTGGGAACGGGAGGGAAAGCTTGGGGGAAGGGCTTTGTAGGGAGGGCGAGGAGGGCGGGATGTCTCCTGGCTTGATCCGGAAGATTCCTGGTGACAACCTGGAGCCGCAGAGATGGCGTGTCAATGTATTATTGGACTTTGTGTCCACGTGGAGGACAGCGTGGCGGTCCTCTGCTCGGGTCCCAGCCGCTCGGTCTTCGTGGGGGAAAAACGGCGGGAACGGAGTTGGAAAGAGGGCGGGAAAGCGAGCGGTGCCCGTGATTTTGAATCTGGATCGTCGGTTTTCGCGTCCCGAATCTGAGGGCACGAGGTGCGTCCTGCGGCCCCTCGGGATGATGCGCGACATAGGCAGAAAGGTTGATCAGAGGATCAGGTGTCTTCTCTTCTTTAATTTTCTAGTGTCACTGTGATAATACTTTTAAGATAAACTATTCTGGTTTGGTTGGGTAGGGACTCATATTTTTAATTTAATAATTATGTTACCTAAAATTTTAAATATAAATATTTATTAATTTAACGAACTGTCAATTATTATATAAGTTATAACTATTTTTTAATACACTGTAATCTTTGTCCTCGAGCTAACAAGTCCTAGACATTTGAGTCCGGAAAAAATTAGAGAACATTCTATCTCAAAGGTGCTCCGAGGTGGCACCACAGCATTAGCAAGGCGACGGGGGGAAAGGTTGCACCACCGGAACCCCCCTCACCCATTGTCATACACCCCCCTCAGAAGGTGCACGACGGTGGTGCCATAGTAGTAGCAAGGTGAGAGGAGAGACCGCATTGTCGAAACCCCCCTCCCCCATTGCCAGACTCCCCCCTCTGCGGAACCTCCTCCCCACCACCAAACCCCCCCCCCCTCTACAAAACCCCCTCCACACCTTCTCCGACGGCAACGACAGCCGTGGCCGACTTCTTAAGACAGGTCACCACAGTCGAGAAGGGTAGGGCCTCAAAACTACTCGCATAACCACCCTTCTCTATCTTCCCCTCTAGCAAAATCCCCCCTCCTTGTCTCTTCCCCCCCCCCCCCCATAACGTAATCCCCCCACCCCATTGTCGGGTGCCACCCTCACAATCATCATGACATCTCCTTCAAACTCTCTCTCTCTCTCTCTCTCTCTCTCTCTCTCTCTCTCTCTCTCTCTCTCTCTCTCTCTCTCTCTCTACTAACTAAGACTAACTTGGTTTTTTACTAGTCTTGGGTCAAGTTAATTAAAGTTAAGTTAATTTTCATCGGACTAAACGAATGGCAATGACTTATTTATATAACGGTGAAGATTATAAGTTCTTACAAGAAAATAATTATAATTCAGAGATTAATCGATAATTCATTAAATTTACAAGAACCTATATGCAAAAATCTATATATTTTAACTCTAGTTACTAGCAAACTTTGAAGAGAAAGATGTGATGTACACTTTGCACGATTACGCAATTAAAATGCGTAGTAAGTTTGTTTATTTTTTTGAAAATTTTGTGATGTGTGGGTCTAATCTCTCTAATTTACCGTACAAGTCGTACTCTTATCTAATAATCTTAAAAATCAAAAAAATGAATATTAAACAATATTATTCACATAATCTACTTTTTTTTAGTTTTGGTGTCGTTTGATTAAATAGTAAGTTGTACCGGAGAGTGAGCTCTCACCTCCCAAAATTTTCAAAAGACAAACAAAAAAAAAACTTGCAACAACTCCTAAGCGTGCATGCCTTTCTCAACTTTGAGTTTGCCTGGGTCTTAGCCCTTGAGTCAGCGGTCAAAGGCTAGAGCTTGGGTTGCGACCCATAACCAGATTAAACCATTTAATGGCACATGGCATGGGTTACGATCCCTCCCCCGATCCGTTGAAAGAGTATCATCAGTTAGTTTGCTACACCGCTTTGGGGTGCAGGTAAAGAAAATAAAAAAATAGGGAGCTTGTCTGGCAAGTTATTTATTTATGTCATACGATTTTAGATTATATGACTATAAAAAAATAAAATAAAATAAGAATAGATGCCTTTGATTGACCATTTTTATCGATCCATTTTTTTGAGAGAAAAAAATGACGTCTATTCTTTTTTTTGTGATTTTTGTAACCATAATATAGATACATACTACATAGTTTGTCTCTCAATATATTTTAAAAAAATAGAAAATACTTGCACCGCATACAATGCGGCAGGTGGAACTCCCGCCAAAATATTTAGTGAGAGCTTCAAGTAGGGTCAGTACGGTTTGATTTGAAGAGAATTTTTTTTAAATCAAATCGAACCGAATTAAGACTTCAACTTGAATCAAATCAAATCAAATTATTTTGAAACAAAATCAAACCATAGTTTGATTCAGTTTGGTTCGATTTGAATCATATGCATCTTCCTTTTTAAGAATTAGATTGGATTCAAACAAGAGTAGAGAAAGATAAGATCAAAAAAATTATATCAAATAAAGTAAACATTTAAAAAAATAAAAAATTATAAATTATAAGAACAAGTTCTATAATATTTTCACATAAAAAATTAAAAACTTCAGTTATAGTAAAATAGAAAGGGATTTGAAACCTATTTCATAGACTCAGAAACTCCGTAAAGATGGCAGGGATTTGACTTTTTTAATTAGAGTTTATAGCTACACGTACATTTATATTAACTTGACAAAAATATCTTTAAATTCAGGTTATTCGATTCGGTTCGATATCTTGAATTTTAAAATCAAACTAAATCAAAATTTTTAATACGATTCGATTTAAACTTAAACTGATTTTTTTTTAATTTTAACTCAAATTAAATCAAATCCAATCTATCGATTCAGTTTAATTTTTAGGTTGAACCCGAATAATGATCACCCTACCTTCAAATCAATTGATTATATCCACGTCTCTAGAAAAGAATAGAAACTGCCGTAGCCACGTTTGCTTCCTCTTCCGAGTTTGTTTATCTATCCCAATCATGCACGTTTTTTTCGCACGACAAATAAAATAAAAAAATAATATCATAAAACAAGTGAAATAACATGATATAAAATTCTTAAAACAACATAAGAATGTTAAGATATCATATTTTTGCATAGGGATGTTTGCACACGAATTATTATTATAAGTAAATTTGTAAAAAAAATATTCTTAAAAATATATTAACATACGTGTCACTTATAAAATTAAATAGTATATAATTGATATCTAAATTGATTTAAACATATTTTTTTATAAATTTTTGATAAAAAATGATATATTGATAAATAAGAATGACACATTTACACGACATAATTTTACGTAATGACATGCCTTGTTAATATATTTTCAAGAACAAATTTATTATAAATTCATATTTAATACCAATTTATTTGAAAATATATATTCCACATATTATAGATGTTCAAGAGTCTTAAGGGAACAAAAATTCAACCCTAACAAGTAACAACCATCCTTTGGGTTCGGTTTGAACCAGTCACGAGTACGTAAATACAAAAATTGAGAGAAACTAAAAAAATATAAATATAATATAATTATATGGATCGGTGGGCTTAGGACTTCAAATACATGACTCACATCAGCATAAGAACTTGCTAGATATACGTAGTAAATTAAAATATTTTAAAATTAAACTAAATCGAAATATTTGTCAAAACGAATCAAAAAAAATTTAGTATGATTCTAACTGGTTTTTTCCGTTTGAATCAAATAATGAATACTCCTAATTTTGCTCCATCTTGATTATAAAAAATTATTAAGATTTATTTAAATTATTTAAATAAATATATTTTGTTACCTACTCCAGTTACAAAAGAACAAATAAATAAGAATTTTTAAACCAAATTATGCTACACCATGGTTTGCCGACTCGGTCCGACTCGGGCGTATCGTACCGTATCAGGGCAAGCCCGATACATTGAGGATCACCCTCAAGATCGGCTGAGTCGGGCCGAGTCACAGTGAGAGAGAAAGAGAGGAGGGGGAGAGGGGGAGAGAGAGGGCCGAGTCGGATGCGACTCGGCGGTATCGTATCGGATCAGGGAAGAACCGATCCGGTACGGATCACCGAGTCGGCGAATCTTGGTGCATAATGCCCTCGTTTAAACCATAGCATTTTGGACTTTTTGGCATCTTTATACCTTCGCCATCGACTCTTTTAACTCAGTTGTCACCAAGGTTTGTCGTCCCGACGACCCGCCCGTCCCAGTCACGGCCTGGGTCGGGTCGGGTCGGGTCGGTCCTGTCTCGGTCCATCTCGGTCTGTCTCGCTCTAAAAAAAGACTTTTTATATATATAATACATATAAAATAATAGAATAAAATATAAAAAAACACATTATATATATAATATAATATAATATTAAAATAATGGGACGACACGGTGACGACCCACGACCCGGACACCCACAGTCTGGGTCGGGTCGAGTCGTGCGGGTCGGGATGACCCGCACCGGGTCGGTAAACCCTGGTTGTCACCTCACTTTTATTTTTTTGGGAGGTCACGGTTAGGGATGTTAGTGGGTTGGGCCAACCTGATGGGATCGGAGGCTTAGTCCGATATTATATTGGATTATTATCTTTTTTTCAACACATAAATTTTTAGTTGAGCTTGAAAACCTAGTCACATTAAGGGCCACTTTGGTAACGGGTTAGGTTAGGGGCGGGTGGCTTACCCGGGTTAACTCACCCCACCCCTAACCCTAACTCGGATGGATTAACTCATTCCACCTATTTTCTAGGAATGAGTTAATCCACTTTAACCCTATCCGACCCGAGTTAAGAA
>JAHNEJ010002694.1:0-82500 GCA_022559845.1 Amorphophallus konjac | reverse complement strand
ATTATACTCGTGATGCATACAACAATTATTCAACAGCGCTGACTTAAGCAATGCACAGCAAGCGATCCTCATTAATGTATAGTGCAAAGAGGATATGCATAAGCATTCAATCTTTCATACAATCTTTCATGCAAACACATGGTAACTTATAATATTTACTATCATCAAAATCACAGAGGCACAATAATCTCTCTCTTTTGATGATGGCAACACTATGAGTCAACATTGACTCTCATGGCAAAACACTATGAGTCAGCATTGACTCTCATGGTAAATTATTCTCCCCCTTTGACTTCAGCAAAAAGAAAATGGTTTGAGAGAGAAATATAAACATGCATGAAATGATAGAAGTAAAAACTCCCCCTTTGACTAAGTCATGAAGGCATAGAAAAGCTATTCTTCCCCTTAATGACACAACATGAATGCAACAAGAGGATCATGGATGATCGGCAACCACAGGATCGGTGAGATTGAAGGTCTGATACCTGGTACATTGATATAGCAGTTCGGATTATGACAGATTGAAACAATTAACAGAAGCACAACTTGATTTGTGGACTGTAACAGAGTGTAGAAGATAAGCACAATGAGTTTCAAGTGAGCAGGATCTGAGCAGGTGTGATTTTCAAACCAAAGCATATGAGAAGAGAAGATTTTCAGTGGGGTACCCAATCCATATATCCATGTTTAAAGTTTTAGAATCTTCTATTATAAAAGCTTATGAAATGGCTTTAATTGACAAGCATGGTTTAAGAATGATGTACACAAGGTTTGTCAATAAAATACAATACTCATATCTGAAGTAACTTTTTAATAAAAATGAACCAATTTCTCATATAACATTCTAGTTCAAACTCCTTTCATCTTAAACAATTAATTCCATTGGCTTCTTTAAGAAAAATAGTCAAGAGTATTGAGGTTAAACAAAATGACACTTAGTGAATTTTGAATTGCAAGGGTTACAGCAAATCTTTTTCACTTTTGCTTTTAACATTGAGCTTAGTGACCAGACAAGTGTCATGTATACCTTTGACATTAAGGGTACACGTGGGTTAGACGCCAGTACCCCCTGTTACTAAGCATAAACTACCATATCTGTCTCTGATCAAAAACTACACAGATGATTTACACCTTTGACATTAAGGGTACACGTTTTTCAGACGCCCGTACCCCCAGTTACTAAGTGAAACCAGCCCTATAGAATTGACCATATGAACAGAGGTAACATGAAGCACTTCATGACATAAATTCCTCTCCATTTCTTTGATGGAGGGTTCAGTTTCTCAGTGCAATTCAGTCATTGCTCTACCATAATATTCATTTCTTTTACAATGATTTTGTTGTTACTGCCCTTTTAATTTTCAAAGTGACTTGTTTAAAAACAATACAGGTTACATGCATTTCAACCAAAGTAAATCAAGGTTTCAATTTTCAGATGTCGAAAGATCTTACATGAACTTACATGAGACAGTCAGTTAAGGTTTATTAAAAAAATGATTCAGATATTTTCAAGTCCTTCAAATTCAAACTTAGGAATACATAAGACTTAAACCAATTCAAATCAACAAACATTCTTAAACCTATATAATAGAAGATTCTTCATTAACGATGATTTCAGATTTGTGAAAGGGTACACAAACTGATATTACTTCAATTCTCTGTATGTTTATCATAGACAAAACATTCAGCAGCAAGAAACATTTGACAAGCATGCATAGAGAGTAAGACAAATGAAACTCATGCTTGCAACAGATATGATCAATGTGTATCAGATAGATTTACAAGAAACCAATAGCTGAGTCTGGAGTACAGACAGATCAACTTGACAGTAATAAAGTCTAGTTCAACTCCAGAAAGATTTGAGTGACTAGATTTGGAAGGGTTCAGATTATGAAAGACTAATGAGTCTCAAATGCTCCCCCTGTCTATATGCAATAATTCAACCCTTTTTACATTTTTCAATATAAAAGACATGCAATACAATTAACTACATGGTGCAAGGACATGCAAACTCCCCCTGACTATATACATTGAATGAAGTTTCTAAATGCAGCATGTGTAATATCATTATGCAGGGAATTTGACAAATATGTATCATAACATAGATATGTAATGCATTCAGCAAACGAGATTATCATGATATGCAAGTATCTAGAGCACATGTATGCACATTGAATGCATTTTCTAAAGATGTTTCCTAATTCTGAATGTCCTGACTTTCATGCAAAAACAACTAAACTCCCCCTGACAGAATTTAGTACTAAATGATCATTCAAGTGCCACAAACACACGACCTATTGTGTGAGGAAAAATATGGGGTATGCTCAAGAAACAACCATGCCAATCCAACTGTGACAGATTATACTTACCATGAAGCTCAATTAAGATATTCAGAACGATTTTGTTAGAAGGAACACAGATGATTTAACACATTTTTGCAAGTGATATACAAATGCTGAATCAAAATTAATCATGATGTGCAATCAATCAATTTAACTAACAGACTAAGCTAAGAGTGTATTGACAGAGAATTCAGTGAGTTTACCTGACAATCTCTGAATTTAGGTTCATTTCAGGTGCCTTGATTTATTACCTCCTTTATTCCATTCCAAGGCACACCTGCAAGTTAGCACACTATTTGGCATGGGCAGGTATCCAAACAGTCTTGGGTGCTGCATGGTTAATAGCACATTTGATGGGTGTTTTCCACAGTCCTTGGGCTTTTGAGTCATCAAATATCATTAAGCGACAATCATTCATGGAGTGTCCAAATTGCCCATAATAATGACAGGAAACAACATGCTTTGATTTCTTGTTATGCACACAATTATTAGCATGGAATTTTTGTGCAGGTGCATACTGGTTTCTGTTTTTATCATGGAAGTTGTTCCTGTTAATCTTACCAAACATGTTTTCCTTAGCATGATATCTAGCATATTTGTAATTTGCCCACCTATCTTGAAGATGCCAACAGTCCTTGACTGTATGGCCATACTTTTCACATTGAGAGCAGCTAATTGGATTTCTTCTGAAAGAGCCTGACCATCATTTGGTGGCCTTGTGACCAGATTTATTACAGTTATAGCAAGTGATGTGCTGGTTTACAGGAACAAATTTGTTCATATTAAAACTATGTTGGTTTGCAGAGAATTTTGTATGATATGAATGTGATCTTTTCTTACCACTTGTAAACCAACATTGAGCAGTAGTGTGTCCTACTTTTCCACAGAAAAAATAATTTATTTTCTTTCTTTGAAAAGCATGATCTCTAACAGGAATTTTCTATGCAGTAGTAGTAGCTAGGTCATCTAATTAAGACAACTTACACTCATGCATCATATGACCTATCTTATTGCAATAAAAACACTGCACATTCTTTTTCTTTTCAAACTGAATTTTATGAGAAGATTTTTCACAGCAGTTTTTCTTTTTCTTTTGTTCAGCCCCATGCTTATGAATGTTCTGAGATTTCTTAGGTGAAACAGATTTTGAGATACTAGCACATTCTGAACTTTTCACAAAAATAAGTTATTCTTTTCCTTTCATACTTCTCTCATTATCTGGATTAAAACATAATCCTTCTTTCTGAATGTTCACTTTATTTTCCAGTAGTTTATCCAGATTCTCTTTTCCCTTAACAAATTTAGACAGTGATTTATTCAAATCAACAATTTCACATTTAAGTGAAGTGATCTGTGTTTCAGAGTTTGTTAGATCTTCTTCACATGTGAGAATTTGTTTATGCATGGCATCATTCAGATTTTTAAATTTTTGAATCTCAT
The DNA here is from genome assembly GCA_022559845.1 of Amorphophallus konjac. Lineage (NCBI taxonomy): Eukaryota > Viridiplantae > Streptophyta > Magnoliopsida > Alismatales > Araceae > Amorphophallus > Amorphophallus konjac. Next base: position 78,718 of record JAHNEJ010002694.1, on the reverse strand, counting down.
GTAGAAGTTTTTGTTCTTTTTCATCATTAAGTTTAATTTCAGCATATTTTTCCCGTTCAACAGTCATGCATCTTTCAGTAGCAATAATGTTCAATACCATCAACTTCTTATTTTGATCTTTCAACATTTTATTTTCACCAATCAAATTATTTTGATCCACAGTTTTCAAATTCTCATTCACTTTCTGTTTAGACATTTCTAACTCAGAATTTCTATTCTTCAATTCTTCTACTTTTTCTTCCAGAGAGTCAATTTGTTGTTCCTGCATTTTCAATTCGGATTGAAGACTATTATTCAAATTTTTCGCAGAAACACACTCATTGCATGAATTTTCATTCCTTTTCAGACTATCTTTCATATTTTCATTTTCACATTTCAGTTCTCTTATTTCGTACAACATCTCCTTTTTCATTTTTCTCTTTTCAGTCTTAAGATATTTGTATTCTTTAAACAAGTTTTCATACATTTCTACCAATTCATCAAACGAGGGTTCTTTTGATCCGGAGCTTACCTGAGATGATGAATCTTCATTAAAGTGACTACTGCTATGATCACTCTGGTTGGCCATCAGACATTCCTCTTCTTGTTCCCCATTTGCAGCCGTGATTCTATCCAGAATTTCTTTTCCAGAAGCGCACCTGAGAGCAAAAGGATATATATCAGTATTAACCGCAGCTCTCAAGATATTAAGAACTATGACATTATCACGGTTCTTAGATCTGTCCTCACTAGACCACTTGGTCTGATCTTTAGGTAATTGGTGTGGGCCTTTAGATAGAAGACTCCATAATTTGGGATCAATGGAGTTCACGCAAACACATAGGCCTCCTAGCCAACTACTGAAGTTATAACCATCATAAATCAAAGGATGAGCCATTAGGACAGATGGCAAACATATTCAACGCACAAAGTAATCGATAAGAAATGCACCAAAAGCGAGATAGCACCGAAGATAGCAGGATCCTCTGCAGATCGTTGGATCTGGAAAGTCAGAGACATGCTCTGATACCACTTGTTGGGGTGCAAGACACGGATTCAGAAGGGGGGTTGAATGAATCCCCTTATAAAACTCTCGCCCAATTAAAACTTCTTTATAAAAACTTAAAGCCAATGAACAATTGTGGAACAACAGATTCACTAAGTCAACGAGAGTGCTTACTGATGTACTGATTAGTGACTTAGAATCAACGTCAAAGGACTTTCAAACCAGTTGTCGAACAGACAGTGTGCAATCAACAACTTTACTAGACAGAGAGAAACAGATCGCGCCTAAGCATTCACCTAACGGAATAAGACACGCAATCACACCACGATGGACAGAAGATTTTTAGGTTGTTCGGTCTTCCTGACCTACGTCCACCCCACACTCAAACCAGAGTGTGGATTCCCGTTGATACACAGCTTAACTGTTGGGCCTCACAACTTGCCTATAAACGCTACCTAACAGCTTGAACCAGAGAAACACACTCCTCTCTTCCTCCACCCCGGAGGGCAACCACTAGTGACACACAGTCACTAGCAAACCGGAGAACAAATCTTCCTTCCTCTGAAACCCAGAGGGAAACCACAAGTGACACACAGTCACTTGCAAACCAGAGGTCATGGACCTCTCTTCCTCCACACCAGAGGGAACCACTAGTGACATACAGTCACTAGCAAATCGGAGAATAAATCTCCCTTCCACTGAAACCCAGAGGGAACCCCAATCCCAAACCCGAGAATCGAAAAACACAGTTGAAAAGGAAAGCAACAAAAGAAAATAGAACAAACAGAAAATGAAAACGAATGTAGCTCTCGCAGGAGCTAACTGGCCTGGATTTGATCCACGGTCCAGTAGAAATAGATCTTCAGTGAAGTCTTATGTCTTCTTCTTCATGAACTCTCTCTCTCTCTCTCTCTCTCTCTCTCTCTCTCTCTCTCTCTCTCTCTCTCTCTCTCTCTCTCTCTCTCTCTCTCTTCACTCTCCTTCTTTTTCTTCTTCTGCTACTCTATGCCTCTCTGCCCCTCTTATCTTTTTGTTTCATTGTCTGCTATTCTCTTCCTATTCTCTCTGCTCTTCTACTTCTCTCAGATGATTCCTCTGGAAAATTGAAATTGTTCTTCGCAGGAGGAAGGTCTTTTATCTTCATTTTGTCTGGGACCCACGAGCTCATGTACTCGGCATGTGGAAGGCTCGTTCCCGCCAAGAAGCTTCAGGAAGCTTTCAGCCACGTGTCAGAATCTCAATGTTTAGCTATCCACGTGGCAGCTTCTTCGAATAATGATCAACCTTGGATCACGTGCCAATTATATGCTCTGGTGTCCTCACGAACTCTTGTTCTTCTGCTCCTCGTGAGTTAAGTGCTCAGGTGCACATAAGATGCTCGAACCATGGTTTTCCTCAATTGATCACTTGCATGCTTAGGTTCCATATAAATGCATGGACTTAGTTTGCTGTCCTAAGGAAAGTTTGCACCGAGTTGCTTCACACGTTGCACCGAGCTTGTTCTCTCGAGACCAGACATTGCACCGACCTGGTCGTGCTGGCGAAGGCATTACACCGACTTGCTAGAGTAGTCGTGCTGGCAAAGACGTTGCATTGACTTGCTCGTGCAGAGAAGGGATGCTTCGACTTTGAAGCTCATCCATATGAAAATATGTTCACACGGCAGTCAAATGCACAGACTTAATAAGGCGTGCAAGCTAGTGTGCACGAGCTCAGTAGATGTGATTCAAGAGAGTATGCACAGACATAACCTGAATGCAGAGTTAAGAAATGCACAAACTGCGTGTGTGCAAGGCAAGGAATGTAGTGACTCTATGCATGCAGAGTACAGACTCTGCACAGACTGAAAATGCCTTGAGCAATGATGCACAGACTTTATAAATCATATGAACTAATGTGCACGGACCTTGTTTTCATGACCAACCATGCACGAACTCTAGATGTCATACTCAGACTTATAAGATGAGTTGCACCGACCTTACATGTGTATTGAGGAAAAACTTGCACAGACCCTAGATTGCCATTATGTTTGACTATGCACGAACTTTATTATCCACGGACTTTATACAACGATGCACAGACATATATGCACATGGCACAGAATGTGCACCGACTTGTTTCGCATATGCACTGACTTTGAATGCATGCAACTTAGTATGTACGTGAGATGCAAAATGAGACGCACTCAATCATGAGACGCAAGTGCAGACGCATGTTGTAATGCCCTGGATCCTTGGTAGGTCTTGCTGGATCTTCATTGGATCTTTTGGATTGGTTTCGGTGAGTTTCGGTTCGCTTTTGTGGCTTCCGAGTTGAGTTTTATAATCCGTGTGGATTTTTCTCTCGTACTAGTTAGGGCACCCTACGGTGAGTTTATTTCTCAGTTCAGCGACTCGCGGATGCTACAGCGACGATGTACTATTCGAGCTGGTCGTTTCGACTATTTTTACGTATTTTTCGGAGATAGGGCCAGAAATCAGATTTTTCGGAAATTAGGAAAATTCCTAATTTCTTTTCCTTTTTCTTTTCTTTTCCTCTCTCCTCCTTCTCATTCACACGTTCGCCTCTCTCTCTCCCGTTCTCTCTCGTTCTCCTGCCTTCTCGCCTCCGGCTGCAGACGGAGGGGTGCAGGGGCGTGCTAGTGACGACGAGATGCTGCTGAGGTGCGCGATAGTGTGAGGATCGAGATGGTTTTGGCACGATCCCGAACGGTGGATTCACTACAAGAAAAAGCGCGATTTGGGACGGAATATTTTCCGTTGCAAATTCCGTCTCAAATATGGAATTTGGGACGGAATTTGCGACGGAAACTATTCCGTCCCAAATTTGGGACGGAATTTGTGACGGATTTTTAGAACCGTCTGAAATTTTTGACCAAGAAATTGTGACGGACCGACTCCGTTGGAAATCCGTCTCAAAATCCGTCGCAAAACACATTTGCGACGGATTTCGCAAGGGGGCCCTTGCGAAATCCGTCGCAATTGTGTTTTGGCCCCCTTGCGAAATCCGTTGCAAATGTGTTTTGCGACGGATTTTGAGACGGATTTCCGACGGAGTAGGTCCGTCACAATTTCTTGGTCAAAAATTTCAGACGATTCTAAAAATCCGTCACAAATTCCGTCCCAAATTTGAGACGGAATAGTTTCCCTCCCAAATTACGTCGCAAATTCCGCCCCAAATTCCATATTTGAGACGGAATTTACGACGGAAAATATTCCGTCCCAAATTTGAGACGGAAATTCCGTCTCAAATTTTCGTCGCAAAATTTCGTCCCAAATCGCGCTTTTTCTTGCAGTGATTCAAAGCCGACGTTCGAGCTCGCGGCGTGGTTTTCGGCGCGGTTTAGTCCCTTCGGGGCACGGCTTCTTTGGTGGAGGTAGGGTGATGGTTCCTGACTTCCTCCTACTCGTTTTCCCTACCTTTGCACTTCGTTTGGCGCGGAAACGGCCGAGTTTGAGCTTGTTTAGCCTAAACCATGATTTTCGGGTTTTGTAGGGTTTGCCGGAGAACGGCAACCATTTGTAGCTCTGTTAGTGTTGAACTGACCGTTGGGATGTTAGGATCCCATCCATGCTAGTTTTGTGTTGATCGGTGGTCATTCGAGGCCGGTAGGAGCCCGGGAATCTCGTTGACCCATTTAGGGTGGATTCGTTGGAATCGCCCCGATCTTGTGTTTTTGTGCTTGCATGTGGGCTTTTTAGCCTCCTTATGTGGTTTTTCACCGTTGAGGGTTGTTTCCCCTGCGCTTCGGCGTGAATGGGGCGTGGAATGGGCCGATTTGGCCATTCCCTTGTTTTCCCGCCGTGACCGATGTAGCGGTCGTTCCAGGGACCGTTACATGGCTCTGACGGCCCTACGATAGACCGCCATTTCGTTTGGCGTTTAGAGTTTTGTGGCTTCTGGGTGTGTGACGGCCCTGGGGAGGCGCATCACATCCATGTAACGCGCCTACGTTGACGCGTTACATTCGCTTCATCGTTCTGAGTTTTGGGGTTAAGTCGGTTCCCCTAACGCGCTTGACCCAGCACGTTAGATGGATGTAACGCGCCCTGTGCTGGCCGTTACATTCCGTTTGATCGACGTTGACCATTAGAGGCGATGCCTCTGATGGTGGTTCCCCCGTGCGTTAGGTGTGTGTAACGCGCCTTGTGCTGGCCGTTACATGTTGTTTGGCTGAGTTGGGTTGCCGCGCCGTTGGATGTAACGGTTGGGCCCCTGTGCGTCAGGCGTTTGTAACGTGCCCTGTGCTGGTCGTTACATGCCTCTCAGCCTCTGTTTTTGTCTTGAGCCAGTGTGTTGCGCGCCTGCTCCTGCGCGTCAGGTGTGTGTAACGCGCTTGTCCTAGCGCGTTACATGGCTCGAGTTGCCGTGGGCTTTTGTCTTCAGTTTGTGGCTGTAACGCGCCTTGTCTTGCGCGTTAGGTGCTTGTGACGCGCCTGCCATGGCGCGTTATATTTGCTGTGTTTGCGTTTTGGTCCGTGTTGGCCCTGACGGCCCCGATCGGGCGCGTCAGACTGGTGTAACGCGCCCGGTGCTGGCTGTTACATGCCTTTGCGTTTCTGGACTTGGTTAGGGCGGTGTGTGTGACGGCATGTTCCCTGACCGTCACGTTGGATGTAACGGCCTAGCGTTAGACCATCACGTTCATGTAGCGGTCTAAGGGTGGTGCGTTACATGCCTTGTGCTCCGATTTCAGTGATTCCGGTTTCTGGTTGTCTTGGCTTGGCCTTGTGGTCTGCCCGTTGTCCCGTGGATGTCTCCTGACGTCCTATGAGGGCTAGGACTACGTTGTAAGGTAGCAAGGAGTCTTCTTACTTGTGGTAGGATTCTCTATCCTACTCTTGTGTGTGTCTTTGGTTGGGTTCCGGTCAACCCGGGGTGACCCAGCGGTTGACGGGTGACCTTGCATGTGGGTGTCTTGGCGGTTTTGTCCAGTCCGAGACACTGGTTCTGGATGCCTCGAGGTATCGTCTTACCTTGGGTTGCATGTCCAGACAGGTGCTGAGGGTCTTCGGTGTTCCCTCAGGTCTCCGTGAGTTGTTTTCTGCGGAGTGCCATTTCTTGTGGCTTAGGATTAGACCGATTGGCGGCTTGTTCCGCTGTTTGTGACGATCTTGCCTTTGAGTCATTCGACTCGGGATCGTTACGTGGTAGGTCTAGTTGCCTGGTCCTGAGTCGGTTGGCAGTGGTTGTACTGCCAGTGGTGCTTCGTAGTACGTGTGACAGGGCTTCCGTAGACTATCTGTACTCTAGCACTTGTGTTTTAGAATCCGTGCCTTGTGAACCTCCACTAGTCGTAGCCTGTGACGTAGGCTTTTTAGTACGCCACCCACCGGGAGTGGTGGACGGGCAGTTTCCCATTACACGGTTTTTAAGCTAGTTCCGTGGGCCCCGGCCAACGGTACCGTCCTACCGAGGGGAATACTAGCTAGAGGCTGTAGACACGCCATTCTTGACGTCTCCTGAGAAAGTCTCATATTACTATACAACGCCCCGCAACGGCTTACGCATTTCGAATCACTCCAGTGCTTCCTTTTCTTGGGTCTTCTTCTGCCTTTTTCGGCATTCAGAATCGTCCCGTCACGGCATTCGGACAGCGTTGACACCAGTCAGACGCATCAGGAGGTTCCGGAATCAGGAAGGGTGTCTGACGGGCGGCCGCCGACGTCTGATTTGAGGACCCGGGTGGGTCTTAATGGGGGCGTCCAGGCCCCTGGACGCCCCCATCTTTTTAATTCATTTTATTATTTTCTCAGGGCCCAAACCAAATAAAAAATATATATATTAATGGAGGCGTCCAGGGCCCTGGACGCCTCCATAAAAACAAAAATAAAAAATGTGTGTAAAATGTCGGTTGGCATAAAAAAACAAAAATAAATATATATATATATATATATTAATGGAGGCGTCCAGGCCCCTGGACGCCTCCATAAAAACAAATATAAAAAATTAAAATGCCAGCCTTGGCATAAAAGATAAAAGAAAAAGAAAAAATAATATATTTTTGGAGGCGTCCAGGCCCCTGGACGCCTCCATCAACTCTCTCACGGGCGCCGACCACCGAACGACGGTTTGTCGTGTGTGAAAAAATCCAATTATAGAGACGTACAGTCAACTGGACGCGCCCATTTCTGAATCACGAGGCGCCGCTCACAAAACCACGCGTTATGCCAAACCGCGTGCGTCCGTCGTCGATTTTCGGTGGACCTGTTTGAGGCGTCCGGAGTCCTGGACGCCTCCACAAAAGTATTCCAAAAAAATATATAAAAATAGAATAAAATATTAATTCGGCCCTGATGGAGGTGTCCAGGGTCCTGGACGCCTCCACCCTCCGGAGCTCTATAAATAGAGGCCCACCCCCTTAGTTCTGGAGGAGCTTCGAAGTGATCCGATAGGCTACCGGAGCCCAGAGGCTACGGAGTCATTTTCTAACCCGTGGGTTCTTTTATAGGTGGAGTGTAACGACCCGAGAATCCGATTACCGGGAAGGCCCGATAACCCGAGACTCGCACCGCCACCCACGAGCCCGAAGACTCGGAAGGGTTAAAAGGATGGTGTGGAGACTACACAAGTATCACAAATAATTACAGAAATTAAACAGTTATAATGTTAAGCAGGAAATAAATTAACATTTTACATGGTCCACAATAAAATAACAACAACAGCAACAGTAGTCCACGACTAGTACAGTGACAAGAAAGAAAGTACAGCTACACGGGGTATACCCCGGCTCTGACCTCTGGCACTACCTCTGGGCACCCGCACCACGCTGCGCTCCTGACGCGCTCCCCGAAGGTGGCGCCTCACCTGAAACGCGGTGAAAACACGCAGGGAATGAGTCTCGGAACAAGCCTCAGTAGGGATCACTCGAACCCTACCTCGTAAAACGAGAAACCACTACACTAGCGGTAGAAAAGTACCTCGGAGAGGAAAGCCCTGTACTCTACAGAACTAGACCCTACGGCACGCAAACCGACACACGTGCCACGGTACGAGAAGACCGAAACTCAACGGTCGAACCACCAAAACCTGAAGGTCGGAAACACACGACTGACAGTCTGTCACTCCGTACTCGACATGAGTACCACCCACTAGAAGCACAGCCGGTAGCGTCCCCTGACGTCTGACACCGCGCCGCAGGTGAGCCGCCTGACGTGGTAGGTCCTACCCGAGGCGCAAACACCGTACAAGTAACCACAACAAGTGACTAGCTGGGGTCACGCCCGTCGACGTGCGTCCACAGACCCCAACCACGTGTGCACACACAGACCACGCGTCCTAGGTCTGGCCCTCTGACCGATTTTCCCCTGGCACTGGACTCTGATGTGACGAGGGGCCCGACGGTAACCAGTCTAAAACCGTCCTCAGGGTAAGCCCGTACACCACTCCCTGGTGCAACTAGCACACGCGTACTAGCAGGCTACGACTAGTGGAGGGTCACAAAGGAGTAGACTCTCAAGTCAACGGAAAACGACGTCCGAACCTTACGAAGTACGGGGGCTGTCCCACGTACCATCACCGTCGCACGGTGACCACGGTCGGGAAAGAAACGGACTTACCGCCCACGGCCAAATGCATGACCAAGGCAAACGGAACTTCCGGACACCAAAGACACGGTCATGGAACTCCACGGGGTGCCCGGGACACACACACGGCCCAAGGGGAACACCCAACAACAGCCAGATCGCGCTAGGGACACCTAGCGCGACACGGAAGAACGCGCTAGGGCCTCCTAGCGCGACAAGGGACATCGCGCTAGGGCCTCCTAGCGCGACAAGGCTGATCGCGCTAGGACCCCATAGCGCGACAGGAACCACCTCCTGTTCATCTTCTCCGATGAACGCGCTCGGTCGGGGCAGCGCGACCTCCAAGAACGCGCTACTGGAGTATAGCGTGTTCTCAGTCCGCGACCGAAAACGGTAGAAACGCCCAAAAATTCTAACCACGCCCCCATGCCTCCATAGGAGAGGGGGAAATCAAAGGGGAAGACCCCTGGGGACCCCTAGCATGATTTTAGGCCATCAAAACACGAAATCATGCATCAAATCCATAGATCGGGCGAGCTCTCCCCAAATCATGGAAAAACCCAAAAATGCTCAAACGATCCCCTCTCGGCCTCCCCGCAGCCTATAAATCGCGGAAAAGATCGGCATGAGGTTAAGGAACGTCACCCTACCTCAATAGAGCAAATGCTCCGCCGAATCGATCACGAATCACGAAGAACGCTTTAAACTTCATGAACTCCCCACGCTTCTCACGCACGCCGCACGCCCACGAGCTCGCCTCGCCGCCGCCCACACGTCCGCGCCGTCGCCCCGCCGCCGTCTGTAGCCGGAGAGGGGTTCGCCTCGTCCGAATGGGAGAGAGGGAGAGAGGAGGGTGTCACGGTGGGAAGAAACGGAGGAAGAGGAAGAAGAAGAAAGAGAAAGGAGAAAAGAAAAAGAATTAGGGCTTTATAGAAAATCCGAATTTTTGGAAAAATATCGAAAAATAGAAAAATACATTTCCGGAATCCTCGGAACGCACCGATCGTAACGGTACCACTCGTGCCCGGGTGAACCGCCCGGTTCGCCTGCAGCGAGCTTCCGAAGAAAAAGTCAAAACACACACCGGGAATCGGAAAACACACGCGGAAAAGTCACGGAACGCCTCCGGGCCTCCGAAACGACTCCGGATCGCGCCGATCCGAACACGAAAGATGTCCGAAATAAAATTTTGGACACAACAGAGCCAGACGCTCTGAAAACCAGATCCGAGACCCATGAAGAAGGATCCGAAAGGTCCGGGATATTACAGCCCTCCCCCCTTAAGGAATTTCGTCCTCGAAATTGAGAACAACCCAAGGGGAAAGAAGAGGAAGACTCACTCAAACAGATACGAGAACTGCTGACGCATCTCATCCTCACGTTCCCGCGAAGCCTCACCACCTGAGTGTCGTTGCCACACGACCTTCACCAAGGGAATGACCTTGTTCCGTAGGCGCTGCTCTCGCCTATCCTCCACGCGGATCGGAAACTCTGGGAGAGAAAGATCTGGAGTCACCTCAGGCCAAACGGAAAATTCGAGCACATGAGAGTCATCGGGCATATACTTCCGTAACATTGAGACATGGAACACGTCATGCACCGACGCCAACTCAGGAGGTAACTGCAACCGGTAAGCAACCTCACCGATGCGCTCCACAATCGCGAAAGGACCAATATAGCGGGGACTCAGCTTCCCACGCCGTCCAAAATGCATCACCCCCTTCATCGGAGAAACTCTCAAGAACACACGATCGCCCACGGCGAACTCGAGGGGCTGCCTCCTACGGTCAGCATAGCTCTTCTGCCGACTCTGGGTCGCCAACATGTTCTGACGAACCAGGTGCACAACATCCACACATTGCTGCATCAATTCCGGTCCCGTCAAAACACGCTCACCCACCTCAAACCAATCAAGTGGAGTCCGACAAGGACGCCCATACAATGCCTCATAAGGAGCCATGCCGATGCTCGAATGATAGCTGTTGTTATAGGCAAACTCCACCAACGGTTGGTGATGAATCCAACTCCCCTGTCACTCCAGGCAGCAGGATCTCAGCATATCCTCCAAGGTCTGAATGGTCCTCTCAGACTGACCATCTGACTGAGGATGATACGCCGAGCTAAATGCCAACTCCGTGCCAAGAGCTCGCTGGAAACTCCTCCAGAATCCAGAAGTGAAGCGCGGATCTTGATCCGACACGATCGAAATGGGAATCCCATGCAACGGCACGATCCGCTCCACATAGAGACGAGCCAACCTGGATAGGCTCCAGCTGACCTTGACCGGTAACAACCGCGTCACCTTCGTCAGCCGATCCACCAGCAACCAAATACTGTCCTGCCCACTCGGGGTCCTCGGCAACCCCACAACGAAATCCGTGGTCACATGGTCCCACTTCCAAGCAGGAACATCCAAGGGCTGGAGAGTACCGCCTGGTCGCTGATGCTCTGCCTTCACCTGCTGACAGATCAGACACCTGGCCACAAATTCGGCAACATCTCTCTTCATGCCAGGCCACCAGAACTGCCTCCGCAAGTTCCGATACATCTTCGTCGCACCCGGGTGCACATTGTACCTGCTCCCATGAGCCTCGCGTAACACCGCACGACGAACCTGCTCCTCCGCTGGGATGTACAGCCTGCCACGAAACCTCGCAGCGCCGTCCTCGCCAAGGTCCACGTCTGCCAAAGCCAGAATTCGGGGCAACTCAGGGTCCGCATGCTGAGCCTCTGTCACCTGACGACGGATAGCAGGAGTGACAGTCAGACTCGCAAGCACTGCCAACCCGGGCTCCTGGGGAATCTTGAGCCTGAAAGATACCTCGGGCACTTGTTCCCAAAGCCTCCACTTCCTCAACATCAAGGTACTGACCGCAACCTTCCGACTCAAGGCATCGGCGATGACATTCATCCTGCCCGGCTGATAAGACAGGGTGAAGTCATAGTCCTTCATGAACTCCATCCAACGCCTTTGTCTGAGTTTCAGATCTCTCTGCGAGAATACATACCTCAAACTCTGATGGTCAGTGAACACCTCGAACTTCTCACCGTACAGATAGTGCCTCCAGATCTTCAGCGCGAAGATCACCGCCGCCAACTCAAGGTCATGGGTAGGGTAGTTCTCCTCGTGGGGCTTTAGCTGCCGAGATGCATAAGCCACCACTCTACCATGCTGCATTAAAACAGCACCCAGTCCAACGCCGGAAGCATCTGTACACACCACGAAACCTCCCGATCCAGAAGGCAAGACCAACACCGGAGCCGAGGTGAGCAATCTCTTCAGTTCCCTGAAGCTCTGCTCACACTCCTCGGACCAGACGAAAGGCACATCCTTCCGCGTGAGCCTAGTCATCGGGGTCGCAATGCGAGAAAAATCCTGGATAAACCGACGGTAATAACCCGCAAGCCCTAAGAAACTCCGGATCTCCGTCACCGACCTCGGCATCGGCCATTGCATCACAGCCTCGACCTTGGCGGGATCCACGGAAATGCCATCACCAGAAATCACATACCCCAGAAAGTGCACCTCGCTGAGCCAAAACTCGCACTTGCTGAGCTTCGCATACAACTGGTGACTTCGCAACGTCTGCAGCACCACACCCAAATGGTATGCATGCTCCTCAGCAGACTGCGAATAAACAAGGATGTCGTCCACGAAGATGACCACGAACTAGTCCAAATACGGATGAAACACCCTCTGCATAAAGTCCATGAAGGCTGCAGGGGCATTGGTGAGCCCAAACGGCATCACCAAGAACTCATAATGCCCGTACCTCGTACTGAATGCAGTCTTCTCCACATCGGACTCGCGAATTCTCAGCTGATAGTAACCGGACCGCAAATCAATCCGCGAGAACACTCGCGTAGACTGAAGCTGGTCGAACAAATCATCAATCCGCGGCAACGGATACTTGTTCTTAATGGTCACGTCATTCAGCTGCCGATAGTCAATGCACAACCGCAGACTACCGTCCTTCTTCTTCACAAACAACACGGGCGCACCCCAAGGGGAAAAGCTAGGATGAACATACCCCTTGGCCAGCAGTTCCTGCAACTGCGCCCTCAACTCCCTCAACTCAGCGGGGGCCATACGGTAGGGAGCCTTCGCCAAAGGTCCCGTACCAGGCACAACCTTGATCACGAAATCGATCTCCCGCTGGGGAGGTAATCCAGGCAACTCCTCAGGAAAAACGTCAGGAAACCCGCACACCACCGCAATCTCCTCGACATCCGGCTCCATCCAGTCAGACACAACCACTGACGTGAGAAAATCCCGACAACCGGAATCAAGCAACCGACGGGCTCGAATAGCAGAGATAAGGAATCAAGAAGAGGCAGAACGGATACCTTGGAAATAGAAGGTCCTCTTGCTCGGATGCTGGAAGTAGACCCTCTTCATTCCACAATCCACCACCGCTCCATGGGTCTCGAGCCAATCCATGCCTAGAATCACGTCGTAATCCCGAAGATGCAACGCATACAACCTGCCTGGCATACTTCGCCCATCGATCCACACCGGAACCTGGTCGAAGCAATACGGAGTGACCATAAAGTCACCCGAAGGTAACTCCACTGCCAAATCACAGGACAACTGGGTCACAGGCTCCTCGACGCTCGACGCGAAATCCTCCGAAATAAACGAATGAGACGCGCCAGAATCGAACAAAACCCGAGCCGCACAACCCAAAATCTGAACGGTACCTTCCACGAGCTGCGACGCCACTGCCTCTGCCCTGGTCAAGTGCGTGATCTGGCCTCGAGCCCTCTGCCTGCCTCCCACGCTGGCTGACCTGGGTAGTGGCGAATACTGTCCCTGTTGCTGCTGCTGCTGCCTCTGTTGCTGGGGAACCTGTTGCTGCTGAGGAAACTGCTGCTGCGGTGGTCTCTGAGGACAGTCACGTGCCATGTGCCCTGGCTGGTCACACCGAAAACAGATAATCGGCGCCGTGCACTGCCTGCCTGGGTGGGTACCACCACACCGTGGACAAAGTCCCCGCGATCCACCCACTGATCCCTGACGCTGCAAAGGAATCGGCTGCTGTACACTGCCCGATGAAGCCTGCCCCTGATCCTTGTGCTTCTTACGGAAATTCTTCTTCAAGAACTTCTTGACCTTCGAGCCAAAGGACGCAGATCCTGTCACCGAAGCTGCCGATGCCGGTACTCCTGAGCCACCCGACGCATGCTGGAAGAAACCCTGCTGCTGGGTAGCCGACTGCTGGCTGCGACCTGATAAGGACTGCCCCTGGCTGACCGGTCCTCGAGTCCTCTGCATATCCATCTCCAAAGAAATCGCAACATGAGACGCTGTCTCCAGGTCAGTGGCCCCATTCGCAATCAAATGGTGCCTCAGCTCCAGCCTCAAGCCCTGCACAAACTGCGCGGTCCTCACCCTCTCATGCTCCATGATGTGAGGTGCATACCGACCCAGCTCGACAAATCGGGCCCTGTACTGCAACACGGACATGTCACCCTGCACCAGCTCCAGAAACTCCCGCATCCGCTGTGTGGCAACAATATCTGGACAGTACGTACGCTCAAAAGCACCGACAAGGTCATCCCCCTTGATCTGCTCAAGTGGACGAAGCTGAAAGGACGTCTTCCACTCGGAAGACCACCACCTCCGAGCCGTACCCTGGAACTGGTTGTAGGCCAACACCACTCTGTCCTCGGCAGCACTCTTCGCGGAACTGAACACCCGCTCCATCTCATCGAGCCAATCACGAGCTGCATCAGGGTCTGCCTGGCCGCTAAAGTAAGGCGGATGGAACTGCATAAAGTCCCTCACCGCTCGGCCTGGCCCACCCCTGAAAAATGAGCCCTCAGCAGCCTCTCCGCCAAACTGCTGAGACATGAGATGGTACATGCCACGGAAGAAATCCTCGGCCCCCGGAGCTCTCGCAGCATCCGCGGCCTCGGTAGCTCCCGGAACTCTGCTATGCTCCTCTTGGTCCCTCTGGACCCCCTGCTGGATCTCCTGACCTCCAGCCGACTGCCCCTGCTGAGAGCGAGAACTCCTCCTCGGCGCCATACTCGCTCCTGAAGCAAAAGACAGAAAACACGAAAAACGGCAAGGTCAAAATAAACCCGTGGTGCCCAATGCGAGCGTCACCTGTACATCATCGCTGTGGACTAGTGGACCACTACAATTACCTATGATTCTCATGTAATTCCACAACCGCGCTCTGATACCAGCTGTAACGACCCGAGAATCCGATTACCGGGAAGGCCCGATAACCCGAGACTCGCACCGCCACCCACGAGCCCGAAGACTCGGAAGGGTTAAAAGGATGGTGTGGAGACTACACAAGTATCACAAATAATTACAGAAATTAAACAGTTATAATGTTAAGCAGGAAATAAATTAACATTTTACATGGTCCACAATAAAATAACAACAACAGCAACAGTAGTCCACGACTAGTACAGTGACAAGAAAGAAAGTACAGCTACACGGGGCATACCCCGGCTCTGACCTCTGGCACTACCTCTGGGCACCCGCACCACGCTGCGCTCCTGACGCGCTCCCCGAAGGTGGCGCCTCCCCTAAAACGCGGTGAAAACACGCAGGGAATGAGTCTCGGAACAAGCCTCAGTAGGGATCACTCGAACCCTACCTCGTAAAACGAGAAACCACTACACTAGCGGTAGAAAAGTACCTCGGAGAGGAAAGCCCTGTACTCTACAGAATTAGACCCTACGGCACGCAAACCGACACACGTGCCACGGTACGAGAAGACCGAAACTCAACGGTCAAACCGCCAAAACCCGAAGGTCGGAAACACACGACTGACAGTCTGTCACTCCGTACTCGACAGGAGTACCACCCACTAGAAGCACAGCCGGTAGCGTCCCCTGACGTCTGACACCGCGCCGCAGGGGAGCCGCCTGACGTGGTAGGTCCTACCCGAGGCGCAAACACCGTACAAGTAACCACAACAAGTGACTAGCTGGGGTCACGCCCGTCGACGTGCGTCCACAGACCCCAATCACGTGTGCACACACAGACCACGCGTCCTAGGTCTGGCCCTCTGACCGGTTTTCCCCTGGCACTGGACTCTGATGTGACGAGGGGCCCGACGGTAACCAGTCCAAAATCGTCCTCAAGGTAAGCCCGTACACTACTCCCTGGTGCAACTAGCACACGCGTACTAGCAGGCTACGACTAGTGGAGGGTCACAAAGGAGTAGACTCTCAAGTCAACGGAAAACGACGTCCGAACCTGACGAAGTACGGGGGCTGTCCCACGTACCATCACCGTCGCACGGTGACCACGGTCGGGAAAGAAACGGACTTACCGCCCACGGCCAAACGCATGACCAAGGCAAACGGAACTTCAGGACACCAAAGACACGGTCACGGAACTCCACGGGGTGCCCGGGACGCACACACGGCCCAAGGGGAACACCCAACAACAGCCAGATCACGCTAGGGACACCTAGCGCGACACGGAAGAACGCGCTAGGGCCTCCTAGCGCGACAAGGGACATCGCGCTAGGGCCTCCTAGCGCGACAAGGCATGTCGCGCTAGGGATGCCTAGCGCGACAAGGCTGATCGCGCTAGGACCCCATAGCGCGACAGGAACCGCCTCCTGTTCATCTTCTCCGATGAACGCGCTCGGTCGGGGCAGCGCGACCTCCAAGAACGCGCTACTGGAGTATAGCGCGTTCTCAGTCCACGGCCGAAAACGGTAGAAACGCCCAAAAATTCTAACCACGCCCCCATGCCTCCATAGGAGAGGAGGAAATCAAAGGGGAAGACCCCTGGGGACCCCTAGCATGATTCTAGGCCATCAAAACACGAAATCATGTATCAAATCCATAGATCGGGCGAGCTCTCCCCAAATCATGGAAAAACCCAAAAACGCTCAAACGATCCCCTCTCGGCCTCCCCGCGGCCTATAAATCACGGAAAAGATCGGCATGAGGTTAAGGAACGTCACCCTACCTCAATGGAGCAAATGCTCCGCCGAATCGATCACGAATCACGAAGAACGCTTTAAACTTCACGAACTCCCCACGCTTCCCACGCACGCCGCACGCCCACGAGCTCGCCTCGCCGCCGCCCACACGTCCGCGCCGTCGCCCCGCCGCCGTCCGTAGCCGGAGAGGGGTTCGCCGCGTCCGAATGGGAGAGAGGGAGAGAGGAGGGTGTCACGATGGGAAGAAACGGAGGAAGAGGAAGGAGAAGAAAGAGAAAGGAGAAAAGAAAAAGAAAAAGAATTAGGGCTTTATAGAA
This sequence comes from Amorphophallus konjac, assembly GCA_022559845.1. Lineage (NCBI taxonomy): Eukaryota > Viridiplantae > Streptophyta > Magnoliopsida > Alismatales > Araceae > Amorphophallus > Amorphophallus konjac. The sequence goes on along the minus strand of JAHNEJ010002694.1, from coordinate 61,968 downwards.
AATCCGAATTTTCGGAAAAATACCAAAAAATAGAAAAATATATTTTCGGAATCCTCGGAACGCACCGATCGCAACGGTACCACTCGTGCCCGGGTGAACCGCCCGGTTCGCCTGCAGCGAGCTTCCGAAGAAAAAGCCAAAACACACACCGGGAATCAGAAAACACACGTGGAAAAGTCGCAGAACTCCTCCGGGCCTCCGAAACGACTCCGGATCGCGCCGATCCGAACACAAAAGATGTCCGAAATGAAATTTTGGACACAACAGAGCCGGATGCTCGGAAAACCAGATTCGGGACCCACAAAGAAGGATCCGAAAGGTCCGGGATATTACATGGAGGTTCTGCCGGCTTCTCGGGTGCTCACGCTCGCGAGAGGAAGGTCGTCTTCATCCACCGCGCTTCCACGTCGTCCCCACGCTGCCGGAGCTCCGCCGGATTTCACGATCGGCACATTCAATAAGCCAATTCTTTCCTTTTCTTTGTAGTTCTTTTGCATTCATCATCTTGCATCCCCTATCCCCCTTCATAAGGGCACCTTTTCTTATACACTTCTTACATCCATCATCTCATTTTCCTCCTACTCGAGTCCGAGAGGGGTTTAAAAGATAACACCAACCAGGTGTGTGTCTTGCCATCATTTCGTTATTTTTATCGCAAGGATTTGAATACTACACCTCCATCTTTCTAATCCACTTGTCATTTATTTGTCGTTATTTTACAAGGGTAGCCGAGGAAAGCCCTCTCCGTCGGCCGGCCGGAGGGAGAGGAAGAAGCAACCCGCCATCTCCCGCTCTTGAGGTAGGCGCGATCACCTTCTTATTTTTGGGGTCTTTTGGCCCCTGGCGATCACATATTGTTCTCGAGGCCGCGGCGAGTCACTTCCCCAATGGCAGTTTAAATTTCCGTTCTTATATGTTATATTCTTATTTATTCATGTTCTCGAGGCCACGGCGAGTCACTTCCCCAATGGCCGTTTAAATTTCCGTTCTTATATTCTCTTTATATTCTGTTATATTCTGCTCATATTCTCGAGGCCGCGGCGAGTCACTTCCCCAATGGCCGTTTAAATTCACGTTCTTATACGTTATATTCTTATCTGTTTATGTTCTCGAGGCCGCGGCGAGTCACTTCCCCAATGGCCGTTTAAATTCCCGCTCTTTGTATTCTCTTTATATTCTGTCATCTTATTATCTGCTCATATTCTCGAGGCCGCGGCGAGTCACTTCCCCAATGGCCGTTTCAATTCTTGTTATTTAATTTTTGCACCATTCTCGTCCCCCCGAGGCCGCGGCGAGTCACTTCCCGCTATGGCCGTTTAACCCCCATATCTTGCTATATCACACTTGTCCCGCTCGCCCCGCCGGAGCAATCTCCCGTGGTGGCCCCTTCTCTCTCTTCTCTTATTTCTGTGTTGCAGCAAACAAACACCAAAAAAAGAGGAGCCCGCGCGCTCCGCGTCTTCTCCGCTCTTCCACGAACCGCGTGACGTCGCTCACAGATTGGCGATCACGGTGGGACCTCTACTGCTTCCTTTCGGCTACCCTTGCAAGTTCGGCACCACCCGTGCCTCTCCACCTTCGCGCCCGCGCGCGCCCCCGTTGTGCTCACGGCAGCACCGTCAGTTTTGATTGGTTCTTTGTTTATTATATGTCTGTTATTTCTGTTGTTTTCTTACTCTATATATCTGTCAGCATTCCATTGCATACATCCATTCCTCTTTTCTATCCTTTTTTTCATTTTTTGAGGATCACCCTTTCCCGGTGAAGGAAGGACTCTCCGTTTGGGAATTCCTCTCAACGGACTAGAATCTCCTACACTGGGACCTCCGTAAGTCCCCGACATCGAAGAATCTCCTCTTCGTTCACTGGGCTGGTTGTACCATTGAAGTTCCCCGGAGTTAGTCATTTCATTCGTGGTGAGACGAGAGACCCTAGCTGACACGGCGGTGAAACAAAAATAAACTAGGGTCCCCATTTTGTGTGAACTTTGGATCTCGCTAAAAAATATAAAAAATCATCAAAATCAAAACACAAAAAAGGGCGTAAAGGCATCCACTTGTTTGATAATCTCTGCTACCTACTTGCTAGTGTATGTTTTTACGTTCTGGGAAAACTGTGAGCATGTCTCACGAGTCTTTTGAGGAGAACCACCCTAGCCGTTGTTTGTCAGCCGACCCGCGAGTCTATGCTATGGACTCGGGTCCTTCTCATGACCCCCTGCATGAGGTGCAGGTTATTGCCGGGGACACGTCCCCACCACAGGATATCTCTTCTTTACTGGGCGTCCTCGCCAACACGAAACTTACCTCTGAACAGCTCCGGGCCTTCCAGGCCATTCTAAAGGGGAAATCTGTTTCCCCCACGCCCCAGGAGTCAACTCCGGCCATCGCACCTCTCCAAGAGTCCGTGCAGGCCATTCCATCTCCTTCGTTGGCGCAAGCCATCCAGTCTCCCTCGCTTCAAGGACAAGCGAGCCAACAACCACCCTCATTCCAGTTCCCATCACAATCTCAAACTCCCATTGTTCCCCAGACACCGCTTCAGCCGGGGCCAGCTGTCGGCGGTCCGACAGCTCCCTCTCATTCTGGGTTCCCCCCTCAAGTCTCCGGGAGACAGTTTCTCCCCCAGTGGTAAGTGCCACCTTCACCTCCAGAGGAGCTCGCCCAATCGCTCCTCAATAGGTTCAATCGCATGGACGAGCAGTTTCAAAATCTAAGAAGAATGGTGGACGTGAAAGCCACCCCGGAGGTTGCTTTGCCAATCCTTCCCGTCATTCATCTTCCTCCCTCCGAAATGCCCACGTACCGCAGATACAATGGTACCGGCAACCCCTTCATTCACCTCAAGGACTTCATGTATGAGTCCTCCTATTGGCAAAATGATCAAAGGTCCCTGGCATACCTCTTTCGGAGATCATTGGATGGTCCTGCGCTTGAGTGGTTCTATTCTCTGGAGCCCCGCGAGGCCGAGAATTTTGAAATAGTCCAGAGAAGGTTCTTGCAGAAATATAGGGATAGGGTCGGTCCCTCACTCTCCATTACCGACCTAGTGGCCGAAAAGATGAAACCCGACGAGGATTTTGTCCGATATGCTGATAGATGGAGGTCTCTGGCGGAAAGAATAAGGGATACCCTCTCCGAGCCCGAACAAGTGAAGATGATTGTGTCTAATGCAATCCCACAGTTCAGACATGTCCTGGCCATGAATAAACTTACTACAATGGAGGAACTCTATGAAAGGGCCCGGTACATCCAAACCCAGCTAAAAGACTCCCCCATCATGAACATGTTTGAGTCGCCGAAACCCAAAGTGGTCAGAAAGATAGGCGCTGGTGTCCCGGGCGGAGCCACAGAAGGGGTCGTGACAAATGAGCAAGTCAGTGCGGTCAACAATGCCAACTATGCAGTCAACCCAAGGCCTCCACAAATGCCCCGACTTCCCCTTCAACCGGGTCCTTTCCCTCTTCGTCCTCCACCCCAAAATAATCCACCCCAGGATAATATGCCTCCATTACGCCAACCCCAGCAACAACAACCACAACCTCAGCAACAACAACCACCGCTTCAGTACAACCAAGTTCCACCCCCGGGGAACTATGGTCCCCAACAGCAACAAAGGAGGCCGCTCGGTCCCAAGAGAGCCTACTATCCACCATTGCCGGAAACCTTAGCAGACATTTTTAATGCCCTCATGGCATCAAACCAACTCGCCCTACCCAGAGAAAGGCCCGCGTGGCCACCCAATGTTGATACCTCCAAATACTGCGTCTACCACAGGCAGCCGGGACACACAGTAGATTACTGCTTCCATTTCAAAGATTACATCCATGATATGAATGATGAACATCAAATAGATTGGGATGAGATGAGACGATACGTCGCGGCTCTCAAGGCTAGGAGACCTCCTCATAGGCCACAGCAGCAGTTACAACAGCAACAGCAACAGCAACCACAACAACAACAGCAGGCTCAGCAGGCCCCACAACAACAGCCCGACATGGGCATAATCCAGAATCCATTACCGGAGCACCAACAGCCCAATCATCAGGTTAACCCCATCTCCTCCTTCCCGGAAGTCGGGAGAGAGCAGGTGTGGCACCAGGAAAGTACCTCCATTCTTTCTACCTCCAACCCTATCGTCATGCAACCCCCTCACCTTGCCCGGGTAGCACCTCTCTCTCATCAACCCGCGTCAGTATCACCATCACCATTTCCACTACCATTACGCCCTCTCATCCGCACCCCGACCTCCTATCAACCGACACTCTCCACTACGCCTTCACACCCTCTCATCTTCTCTCACTCCCCCACTTTACCATCCACCTCTACCACATTTACCCCTACGCCTTCTAAACCCCTTATCATCCGTCAACCATACATAACCCCGTCTTTCTCCACCGTATCACCACTAATGCCTTCAAAACCACTCATTAACCATCACCCACCTCAAAATCATTGCCCACTTCAAGCCCTACCCACTCCTACTTCGTCTCCACCGCCACCTTCTAGACCCCTTATCCTTCATAATCCGCGCAATATCCCCTCTACCTCCACCATGCCGCCACCTAACAAACCCCTCATCAGAATCCCTGCTCCCGTCATCACCCCTGCTTCATCAACCATTCCTCCACTACTACCCCTCAAACCCCTGTTAAAACTCACTGCTACCCCCACAGAGGTACAAAAGCCGCAGGCAATGGTGCTCCGGAGTGGAAGGATTTTCACAGGGTTTTTCCCCCACAACAGTCAGAATCCCGAGCAATCTCAGCCAGAGAAGGATGATGCAGAACAACCAGAAAGAGCTATCCCTGGAACACAGTATGATCTATTGAAACACTTGGACAAGACACCTGCCCGGATCTCCATCCTAGAGCTACTTCAAAGATCCACATCCCACCAGGCGGCCTTGATGGAATATCTTCAAAAGGTCATGGTTAATGAAGACCTCCCCGTGGAGAAGATTTCGACCGTCCTGACCCCAACAGACACACAACCAGCCATCATGTTTCACAACTACGAGCTCGCTCCCAAGGAAGCTCGGAAATATGCATTGTGCATTTCAATAAAAATTAATGGGGTATCCATAAACCCGTGTCTTGTGGACACGGGTGCATCCATAAATGTGATCTCCATGAGCACTCTTCAGCTGTGTGGGGTCAACGAGGAACAAATAAGACCTTCCTCGATCACGGTCACGGCTTATGACAATAGCAAAAGGCCGCCGCAGGGGATGATTATTCTGAAGGCAGAACTAGGCCCCATGTCAATTCCCACGGAATTCCATGTCCTCGACATGGACCCCACATTCAAGGCTATATTGGGTCGCCCTTACATCGAAGCCATGGACGCTGTGCCTTCCACCAACCATCAGTGCCTGAAGTTTCCTTACAATGGGAGAATTATTAAAGTGGTCAGTACACCTGTCCTTCACACAGTGGATGCTATCAACACCTCTCTGCCTTCTGTTTGGCCGTCTCATCGGCCCATATTGTCACTGCTGGACGTACGTGATCCATCTCATGTTGCACTAGCACCAAAGGAGCCGGTCAGTGCAACCATAACACCATGTCTCCCTTTTCACTCCAAAGGTTGGGAGATTATGAGGAACATCGGCTATCAACAAGGAAAAGGTCTGGGCGCACAGTTACAGGGTATGCTCAAACCGCCAAAGGAAATTAGGCCGAACCGCAGGTTTGGCCTAGGCTTCAAAGGACCGTTCAAGGCAGATTGGAAGCCCCTCACGTGGACTCTATCAAACCACTTCAACAGAGGGCCCGTTGTTCAGATGGGAGATCACCCACGAGAAGCATATGGGGGATCACATGCTGTATATTTGGCTGAAAAATGTCCGAGGATCACCAAAAGAGGTAAGATCAAAGATCCGGAATGCGAGTGGGACAAATGGTTCGACATACGGGACATTTCCATTGCACTGGAAAGGATGTTCTCGTCTCCGCAGCTTGAAGGACCACCATTGATCTCGAAATACCAGAGAATATTACCACTCTTGCCAAGGTTCCAAACTATCCTCGTCCTCGTCAGAAGGACCCTGTCATCGACGGATCTTCATCCGTCCTCAACATTGCCATTCGACGGCTCATTAGCCGCCATCTTCTCCATCCACTCGTCTCAGCCTTTGCTGATATCGTCTTCTGGGCCAGACAATTGTCTGATGATCTTCCCAGGTCCCCTTCTTTGCTTACATACCTGCGCGGGCTTTTCAACCCGCGCCAGGTCTTCAACCATGATCTGCTCTATGAGCCTCACAATCCTCTAGCCATAACCACTTTTCTCTCTCCTCCAATCTCTTTTCACTGCTTTGTCATTAAAACTGAAAACGAAAAAAAAACGTCAATTTTCAAACTCCCCAACAACACATCTTCGTTGAGGAAACCTCCTACATCTCCCACGGGTGCGTCCCGCCTGCGGACCACCCGTCCAAGGTCCGATGAGCGACCTTTTCTACCCCTCCTCTGAGGGGTCTTCTCCTGTACATTCTACACCATCCTCTTCATCTTCCTCTTCTTCTGTAAATATTGTCAGTCAATATAGGAATGATAGGCCAAGGGTAGTACCTAGGAAGAAATCCAAGGGTAGGCAGATCCCTCGTCGATTCCTTCTGGATTTGGCCGCCAGGTGTCAGGCCCTTCTTGCCATCCCCCAGTTGTTAGAAAATCCCATCCGACTACCGGAAATAGAATGTGAGGGCGACTGTGCGTCTGATGAAGGGTATGGAGTCTACGAGATCACGGATGAAGAATGCCCCCCTGAAGAGGAGGGTGAAGAATATGAGGATGCGGCGGGCGCATACGCTAGTGGAATGAGGAGATTCGACGAGCCGTCAACCGCCGTAGAAGAATCCACCAAAGAAGTCAACTTGGGAACTGAGGAAGACCCTAGGATCATCCTCATAAGTGACAACCTACCACCCTCTGAAGAAGAGGCATTAATTGAGGTTTCAAGGAATATAAGGACACGTTTGCATGGAGCTACGAGGATATGCCGGGTCTGGATTCAACCTTGGTCGAACACCGTTTAACCCTAAAACCAGGGTCCATCTCGGTAAAACAAAGGTTAAGGCGTTTCCACCCTCAGATGGCTTTGAAAATGAAAGAAGAGGTCGATAAGCTCCACAAAGCCAGGTTCATTAGAGTCGTTCTTTATCCATAATGGGTGGCAAACATTGTCCCGGTCATGAAGAAAGATGGGAAAGTCAGGATTTGCATCGACTTCCGGGACCTTAACCGCGCGTGTCCAAAGGATGATTTTCGCTTGCCTCACATTGATGTGTTGATCGATAACACGACAGGCTACGAGACCCTCTCGTTCATGGATGGATTTTCAGGATATAATCAAATTCGTTTGGCAGAAGAGGATCAGGAAAAGACGTCATTCACTACCCCTTGGGGAACATATTGTTACGTGGTCATGCCATTCGGATTAAAGAATGCTGGAGCTACTTACCAAAGAGCGATGATGGCCATATTTCATGACATGATGCACATATATCTGGAAGTGTATGTGGATGACTTATTGGTAAAATCAAGGACCAGGATGGAACATCCAGAAGTTTTGGCTAAGGTCTTGCAGAGGTCAAGGGAGTTCCAACTGAAAATGAACCCGAAGAAGTGTGTGTTTGGTGTGTCGTCAGGTAAATTGCTGGGGTTCATTGTGAGCAAAAGAGGGATCGAGATAGATCCCGACAAAGCCAAGGCTATCAGGGATATGCCGCCTCCCAAGAATTTGAGGGAAGTCCGAGGTTTAATCGGGAGGTTACAGTTTATTCGTCGGTTTGTGTCCCAACATTCACAAAGGTGTAGACCTCTCTACGAGTTGACCAAGCCAGGAGTAGAATTCCACTGGAATTCTAAATGTCAGAAAGCTTTTGAAGGGTTGAAGGAATATCTGGCTAGTCCACCCGTTCTCATTCCACCCAAACCAGAAAAACCTCTGATCCTTTACGTCTCAGTCTTGGATGACTCCGTGGGAGCCGTCCTTGCACAAGCTGATGAAGAAGGCAAGGAACGGGCAACCTATTACTTGTCCAAACTTCTCAATCCCTGTGAGCATAAGTACACCGGCATGGAGAAAACCTGTGCTGCCCTCGTTTGGGTAGTGCAGAAATTGAAGCACTACTTCTTGGCTCACGAGGTCCACTTGATTGCTCGAATGAATCCTATCAAATTCCTTCTGGAGAAATCTGTCCTTACGGATAGATTTAGCACGCTGGCAAAGTTTTATCTCTCAGTTTGACATCGTCTACGTCCAGCAAAAGGCGATTAAAGGCTATGCCATAGCCGAGCATCTCGCTCACCATCCTCTTCCCAAATTCGATCCCGTCCAATCAGAGTTTCCAGATGAGGAACTAATGTCCATCAACCGATCAGATGAGCCAATGTGGACGCTATATTTTGATGGAGCTCTGAATTCTCAAGGGAGAGGAATCGGCATCGCCCTCCTGTCGCCTGAAGGCCTCACATTCCCATTGGCATACCAACTCAAATTTTTCAGTCACCAACAATATAGTTGAATATGAAGCCCTTCTAGCTGGCCTAGAACTCGCTCATTCTTTTCGTATCACTGAGTTACGAGTCGTAGGTGATAGTCAACTCATCCTTCGCCAGGTGCTCACTAAATATCGCACTCGCGATCCCAAACTCAAGCCATACCAAGAACTCACTGCTGCCTTTACCAAACTGTTCGCCAAACTGATCTTTGTTCATGTCCCTCGTCATCAGAATATTCTCGCCGATGCCCTCGCCTCGTTAGCATCATCCATAAGGTTCCCTCTAGGAAGATGGTTTAAGTCCATTTCCATCTATAAACTTCACGCCCCTGCAATCGATGATGCTTCCTACGTAAATATCAAAGACATGATAGCAAGGAAGATCCTGCAGGAAGATATCCTTGAGAAGAGGGAAATCATGTTGGCAGAGGCCGAAGAAGAACTGGCTGATAAAGAGAAACCATGGTTCTATGAAATTGTCAAATACTGCCAAGATCAGTCTTATTTTGAAGGGGCCACCACAGAGGACAAGAAAGTCATAAGAAGGGTGGCTCAGAAATATACTTTGGTTGGAGGTCTACTCTATAGGAGGAGCCTTACTGGTATTCTGTTAAGATGTCTTGGTGACGATGAGGTTTGGAAATGTGTAGAGGAGACGCACTCGGGTGTGTGCGGTGGCCACGTGAATAGTCAGATGCTTGCCAAAAAGATCATTCGGCAAGGTTTTTACTGGCCCACCATGGAAGAGGATTGTGTTGTCTATGTCCGTAGGTGTGTCAAGTGTCAACTTCACGCCGATAAAATCCATTCACCATCTTCCTCACTTCATCCAATATCCTCCCCGTGGCCTTTCTCCATGTGGGCATTCGACATCATTGGTCCCCTAGGTGATCCCAATTCCCTCACCAAACAGAAATCTTTCATCCTTACTGCGACGGAATACTTCACTAAATGGGCCGAAGCCGAAGCTTACGCGGAAATCAAGGCGTCAACAGTCTGCAAGTTCATCATGAAGAACATCCTCGCCAGATTCGGCGTCCCAAGCACAATCGTCACCGACAATGGGCCACAATTCATTTCTCAGGACCTACAGGACCTCTGCAAAAGGTACGCAATTGCATTGCATCATTCATCGCCTTATTACCCACAAGGTAACGGCCAAGCGGAGGTTACCAATAAAACATTGCTCAAAATCATCAAAAAAACCTGCGAGTCTAGTAAGTTTTCAGACTGGCCAGAAAAGCTTATCGAAGCTCTATGGGCCTATCGCACTTCAATCCGTACCCCTACCGGGCAGACTCCATTTACCCATACTTATGGTATGGAAGCGGTAGTCCCGTATGAGACTCTGATCCCTTCTCTCAGGGTACAATTGGACGAGGAATTTTCCCTCGACGATCGTCGTAATTCACTCCTCGCCCAGTTGGAACTCTTGGATGAGAAGCGACTGGCCGCTGCCGAACACGCGCGTGTGTATCAAAATAGACTCGCTCGCTTTTACCAAAAGAAAGTCGTTGAGAGAAAATTCAAAGTCGGTGAGATGGTAGTAAAAAGAATTTTTGTCAAACCTGGAGGTCCGCGTTCTAAGCTCCAACCCAATTGGGAAGGACCATTTGTAATTCAAGCCGTGTACCCTGGCAACGCCTACAAGCTAGTCAACGCCGAAGGGACCGAGTTATCCCACCCTTGGAATGGGCTTTATCTTAAGAAATACTACCCTTAGCACAAAACAAACAAAAAAAGTGATGAAAAGATAAAAACATCAAAAAATAAAGAAATTTTGAAAACCACTAAAAATATGGAAAATTCAAAATGCCGATGCCTGGCAGTCACCATGTAGTTAAGTCCCTGCATCTAACCTTCATGTTAGGATAGGGCCCATTAAGGCTTGGTAGGCACCGGGTCTTGGTTTGCCAGAACCGTGGAGATCCCTGTCCGGCCACGTCGGCCTATGCTCGCTCGAAGGAAGCCAACATGTGCTCACTTATGTATTTTATTCAAAAAAAGGTCGGTACAATCACCTACGGTGGGGCTCCACCCAGAAGATCTCCGGAAGCTGTAATCTTTATTATTTTCTCTTCGACCAAATGAGACAGTCGGCGCCCTTAAAACGCTGAGCATGAGAAACCGAAACTCAAACCCCAAGGGCAAGAGTAGGATCCATTTCCTCGAGCATCGATCAGAGCACAAGAAGAGGGCAGTGTCCCCGCAGGCACACGAAAAGGAAGCCCACAAACGTCAAACAACTTTATCTCCCTCACAAAAAGAAATACAAAATCAAAATCAAGAGAAAAGCCTGGTCGTGACCGTGCCTAGTGCGATAAACGGAACCCCTCAAAGCAAAAGTCTGAATCCACAAAGGGGCCCGAGATTTGGTCCGAAGTTGTCTGAAAGGAAAGAGTTAATGGGCCCTTATTCGCTCGCCGGGTTAACGGCTTTGCCGGTCCTCTCAGGAGGTTTATCCCCTACACTCTTCCTTCTCCCTCTAAAGATGAAAGTTCGATGGAGTTTCTGAAAACTACCTAGGGTCTGCGACCTTATTTTAATATACACATTTGGTTGCCTACTTTGAAAAGCAAAAGCTATCGCTGCGAAGGAGTCTCCGTGTTTCTGGCTGGTCAAGACCCCTGTTTACCACCTTGACGTCTTCTTGTTTAACCTCGGGCTTAGGCCAATGCAAGCGCGTCACCTTGGGTGCGACGGCGTCTGATTCCGGGTCAGCGTCGCGCGGTTGGTCGTTAGGGTTCCAGGGTGTTCCATCTTATACCATCTAGAGTTGTGAGGAAACAGACCCGGGTCGGGCAAATCTTTTACCTCAAACATCTTTTGGGTGAATCCCTGTGGTCGGAAGCAACTGGGAGCCTAAGCATGGCATGACGGTATTGTCGTCAGGGTAAGTCTTAGCCGGCGGGATCATCATTCGAGGGGTCTAGAGGCCCAAATCAACCTAGATGTTCACTTAGGATACCTGGGAGGTTAGTAAGAAACCCCTGTCTCACGTAGGTTAGGAGCCATTTGGGTGCTTGCCGGGCGTTAGCAATAAAAAATTTTTATAATAAAAGCAAAAAAAATGGAAAAGAGAAAATGTACATATTTGCAAACAAAAAAATCTTTTTTATGATAAAACAAAAAATGTCAAATATAAAAAAGAAAACAAATCAATTTTTGCATGATTGTGTTTGCGTGCAGCATCTCACTTTAATACCGCTTGCATTCGTGTGCTTGCCTGTCGCATTTATCATCACCGCATCTTTCCCTTGCCTTCGTTAAATAAAGGCTTGGCCCCTTGACCAGTTATCAAGGACAGTCACAGTGACCATTTACTTATTGAGCAAGGGGCCAAGTCAGAACAGAAATTCTGATTTGTTTGTTTCAGTGATATGTGCAGGGATTCAGGCAACAGAAGCAAAGGTGAAAACCAAACAAACCAAACCTTGTGTTTTATTCCAAAAACCAAAAAAAATTACATCAAGTTCCGCCCTCTCTCTCTGCATTACTCGTCCAACTACTCTCCGGGCAAAACGCTCTTAAAGGTGCTACCCAACTACGAAAAGCGGTACTCCTACCGCTCTGTACTCCCCTTCCTATTCCCACATCCCGGCGTTGATCCACGGAAGCAGCAGAGAAGCTACCAACACGAAAGCCACGCTCTCGTGCTCTTCGGTAGCGCTCCTCACCATCTCTCAGCCACTATTCAGCAAGACCAAGGCTGATTCGGAGTTCGAATAGTTGGGCCTCCATGGCCCTTCGTTCCTCCCTTTCAGTCAATCTGTTGGCTCTTTCTCTCTCTGCGTCTCTTTCTCTCTCTGCACGTTCTCTCTCGCGGTCTTCCCTCTCCAACTGGAGAGTGATCCTCAGTTCTACGGCATCCCTAGAGGAGTCGTCATCAGAATGACGCCGCAGTTCCCTCTCCAGTTCTGCTATCCTAGCCTCCTTCTGCGCAGCCTTGGCAAGCGCTTCTTCCGTCTCCTTTTCCTGCCAAGTGTATCATCTCAGATACACGATAAGGCATAAACAAGGAGAACTCAACACTGAAACTTTTACCTGTATAGAGAGCATCCCTTCTGCCTCCGCAGCACGCTGCGTGGCGTGAGCAAGTTGCTCATGAAGCAAGTCAAGTTCTGAGGTGGGAATCCACAAGCTGGAAGAGGCACCACCCACTCCCATCGCTGGGGAAGCCGCGCCAATCTGGGCATGCTACGACCGTGTGAATTAGCAGCCAACATCTGGAATCTGGGTTTTTAATTAGGAACGTACTGTACACCTACCAAGGCGCTCGTAGCTCCGCGGGCATCGCCCAACTGTTGTTCCATCTCTACCAAGCGAGTTCGTAAATTCGCTATCATGGCATCCCGGACATCCTGCAGCCCTACAAGTCAGCATTTTCACCAGAAAACCAAGAAAAGGAGAAAGAAGAGAAGAGAAAAGGGGAAACCTACCTCCACAAGTCCCCGGGGTTGGAGCCGCTCTGCGTACTTTATCCTATATAGACGCAAGTAGTCCTCGCTATCCCGTGCCTGTGATTCTACAATCGTGCCACCCCGTTGCCAGTCTTCATACTGTTCAGGGAACCGCACGCGCCAGTCAATGCAAGTCACCGGTCCTCGCGTCTTTCTCCCGACACGAGGTGGCGCAGCTGAATCCACCCATTCTTGAGCCAGTCCTAAAGTCCTCATAACTAATCGTAGTCGAAGCGGCTCGATTTCATTCAGGCAGTGCATCCACAGTTCCCGTCCGAACCGGGCACGACTTGCTAGAACCCAAGGCTGGTCGGCATCGACCATGTCTGAGTAGGGCCTCCAGTTTACCATCGCTGCAGGGAACTCCTGTAGCTCCCGCCTTAGCACCATCGGTTGGTAGGTTAGGGGTGCCGTACTCATGATGGGTTCCCACCGCCTGGCTAACGGCACCACCACGGGTCGCCAATGCCGAGCTCTCCCCATAGGGAGGTAATAATAGCTCCATAGCTGCTCGGCACAGGTCATCAGTACTTTGCAAAAACACAAAAAAATACAAAATAAGCAAAACCAAAAAAATACCTGGATGAATGGTGTGAAACCACTCACAGTCATCTCACGATCCGTTTCTTGGAATAGGCCTGCAAACAAGTGTGCCAGCATGGCGGCTCCCCAGGCATAATACCCTACTCTTTCAAGGTCTGACAGTAGCTCCAAGAAGTAACATTGGATACCGTCCCCTTTCGAGCTCAGTACCAATCTCCCCAAAAGGAAGAGGAGAAATCTCCTCAAATCTATGTTGCATCTTTCCCAGTCGCCGAAATCTGTGCAGTACACGGCACGGCATCCTATTTCCATCCTTTCCATGAACTCTTCTGAGGATTCATCGTCTCGCCGACGAGTGTCGGTGAGCCCTAATGCATCCATGAGGGACGCCCTAGCTACCGACCTGTTTTTCCGACCATCTAGGTCCAAACCCAGTAACTTCTGGGCACCTTCTCTGTAGTCCGCGTAAGTGACTCCGGTCACTGCCTCGCCCTCTACCTTCAGGCTTGTGATCCGGACCACATCCTCCAAGCTGGGCACCATGTGCCCCCAGGGCATCAGGAATGCCCGACTCACTGGGTCCCATCTCTCACACAAGGCTTGGATCAGGACCAGGTCGAGCTGGATCGGCTCGATCCGAAGGAAGGTACCAAATCCCATCACGTCTAGCCTCGTCTTCTGAAAATCTGGGAGGCCCCTGTACGCTGCTACTACCAACTCCCATAAGATTTGTGATTTCATCACAACCTACAAGGAATGGGGGTGAGGTTTGGTCAGAAGAAAGGAAGAAAGAATGGAAAAAAGGGCAAGAAAACTTGGCTTACGAGTTGTGATTGGGCCCTTTCGCTGAAGTGCCCTTCAAGGTCTGAAAGCCTCCTGGAACTACTACCACTGGACCTGCTTCTCTTCGAGGAATGGGAAGATTCGCCCTCCATCCAACCCTCAGAATTTCAAACTCCTCCTCTCCCGTGAGAACTTATGCTCCTCGAGTTAGCTCTCGATATACCTGGGAAAATAAAAGGGACAAGAATTTATAGAAACGGAAGGAGTGCGGGCCAAGATTGCCTCCATCACCTGTTGATGATAGCCCTCGCAATGAGGCACCTGCCATGCGGTCCCGTGTGTCACTTCACCGCGCGCACAGGGTGATTGACTGGACGAAGAATACGACGAATAGCCCCTATGTTGTCTAGGGATACCCTATCATGATTTGGAGGACGTCCGCCAAATTTGACACAGCATTCGGGAAAAGAAACTAGGGCCGTCATTATTGACTTCGACGGCAGATTCCCGTGGAAAATGGTCACAACAAGACGCGATTCTCCGCTCGAGGCGGAGTCTCGGCAGACCCATCACATGGGAACAGTGCAAAGGAGAAGAAGTGTAGGGAAGAAGGAACGCACAAAAGAACAAATAAACAGCAGAAAATCAAATCAGTTCATTCATAATTCTACATAAGCTGTCATAAGCACTACAATCATAGAGAGGTGGCGGGTCCACTAGCTCGCCAATCCTCACCATCACTCATCTCTCTGGGCACTCTCCTCCTCTCCCCTGAGGTGCGGGTCCCTCAGAAGCCTCCTGGATCCTCGTGCAGCAGCACCTGCCTCGCCTCTGGGCGCCTGCTCCGCAGCAGTGACTCGCTGCTCCTCCCCTGGCGTGGCGAAGAAGCCACTAGCGGCAAAGCGACCGGACTGGCGGAGTCGCTCCCCGAACTCTCGCGCTCTCTCGTAGCACGTCTCCATCCCTCCTAGCCTCTGCACGACGGCCTGAAGGCCCAGCTGGAGCTCCCTCACTTGGGCCTCCAAGGCCCTCCTCTCAGTCAGATCCCGCTGTCGCTCGGACCTTCTCTCGGCTTTCTCTCTCTCTGCCTCTCTCCTCATCATCTGCAGAAGAACCCTTAACTCCAGGATGTCTGGAGAAGGTCTCTCCTCACCATGATGCCACAGCTCCGCTACCGTCGCCACCCAGGCGTCACGCTCCTCTTCCGCCCGGGTCGCGTGGGCCACCGCACCGGCAAGTTGCTCCCGGAGGGAGGCAATCTCGAGAAAAGGGGCTGAGGAGCTGGAAGATCCGCCAGCCACTCCCACCGTCGCTGTCTGCTGGGCACGCTGGAACAAAATAAACAACGGCCGTCAGTGAAACTCCAAAATCTGAAGTTAGAAGTGCGGCACGTAACTTACCAGGAGCGACAGCTCATGTTGAGCGACGGCCAGCTGCCGCCTAGTCTCTGACAGTTGGGCGCATGAGCCGCTGATGCCACGCGTGTCCCCAGCTTGGGGAAGCCCCGCGTAACTCTCTCTCTGCCGCCGCAGGAAGTCGGCACTGTCCTGCACCAGTACACCCCCTTGCTGTCCAGGGAGACGTACGGGCCAGTCCTCGAGCCTCGCCTTGCCGCGACTCTCCCTCCTGACGCGGCTCGGCTCGTCCGCACTCGCCCACTCATCGGCCAGGCCCAGGGTCCTTGCCATGTCCTGAACCAAGAGAGGGGTCCCACATCAGTCAAAAATAACGCGTCCCCTGTCTAGGACGCGTCCATCATTTAAGTGCGACACTAGCCGAACCCTTTCCCCCTTCGCACGGCTTGCTTCAAAACTCAAAATGGATCAAAGAGGGGGAAAACCAAGCACTCACCGAGCCGTGTTCACCTCCTCCCGCGCCATCGGGCCCCTCGGGTCCCTCGGGGGCCCGAAGCGGCCCTTCCTCCTCCATGGACGCCGTTCCGTGCTCTGGCGCGTCCCTCCTCGGGCGAGGAGTTCCTCGTCCCTCTCCACCTTCACCATGATCGGGCCCACCGAACTCCATCAATCAAAAGAGAAGGAAGATGAAAAACGGGCAAGCGAGTTTCGGCGGAAGGCGGGCTCGTTTGCGGGTAAGGCACGGGAGAAGAAAGGTCACCCGACGCTTTAAATTTGAATTCAAGGACTAAGACGCGTCCTCGCGCCTGGACGCGCCCAAAAGGAGGAGAAAGGAAACAGAATCCCCCCATGCAAAGCGTAGTTCCCCGATGTTCAGGGCAAGATCTCGTGGAGCGTGCCTCGAAGGACAACTTAGTGCAAAGAAGAAAGTGTGGGAGAGAGAAAAGTACACACAACACAAGAAAGCCATTTCCATTTCATATAATAGCCGAAAGTACATCATACAGTGAGAAGGGTGACGTGTACAAGTAACTCTCTAACTCTCACCATCACCCTCCTGGTCAACTCTCTCCTCCCTCCTCTGCCGGGGATCCCTAGGGGGCCTCTGCGAACCCTGAGAAGCCGTGCTCGCCTCGCCCTGCGGTGGCACTCCAGCCTCGAAGGCGCGACGACGCTCCTCGGCCGAAGAAACCAGATAGCTGCCCATGGAAAAAGAACCGGACTGACGAAGTCGCGCCCTGCGTTCCTTCGCCCTCTGGTACCGCTCCTCGCTCTCCCGAAGCCTCCCCTCCGCCGTGCCGAGACTCAATCGGAGCTCCAGCAGTTGGGCCTCTAGAGCCCTCCTCTCGATCTGATCCCGCTGTCGCTCCTCCCTCTCTCTCTCCCTATCCCTCTCCCTCTCTCTCTCCACACTCTCCCTATCCCTCTCCCTCTCCTCTCTCTCCCTCATCGCCTCTCTCCTCGACAGCTCGAGGGCGATCCGCAGATCCACTACGTCGCGAGGGAGCTCCTCAGCCTCCCGTCGACGCTCCTCCTCCAGCTCTGCAATCCGGGCGTCACGCTCCGCCACCCGAGCATCGCGCTCCTGCTCGGCACGAACAGCACGTGCCAGGGCCTCCCGAATCTCGGCCACCTGTCAAAGCACGCATGCACCATAAGAGAACAACAGTGATAGAAGGAAAGCAGCCAGAAGAGAGTCAAGGTCAGGCAAGCACTCACTCGAGCCTCGCGGTCACGCTCGGCCTCCTCAGCCCGAGCCACTGCATACGCCAGCTGCTCCTGGAGGGCAGAAACCTCCGGAGGAGGGCCCCGCGAACTGGAACCCGCTCCACCAGCCGTCCCGGCTGCCGCTGTCTGGTGGGCCCGCTGAAACACGGGGCAAACGTCAGTCAAAGGCTAAGCATTAAAAATCCAGGTCACAAAAAAATACATCGCATAAACTCACCAGGATCTCCAACTCCTGTCGGATGGCCACCAACTGTCGCCTGGCGTCCGCCAACTGGGCCCGCAGGTCGGCGATCATGGTATCACGAGCATCCTGCATTGCACGTAAGTTAGTACCACATGCATATACATATAGAAAGGTGAAGCAGTTTCATTTCACTTACCCCTGCCATACCACCCAAGGAGAGGCGGTCCCCGTACGTAGCTCGGTATCGTCTCATGTAGTCTGTGCTGTCCTGTACATGGGACACCACTGGGACCCCGCCCTGCTGCCAGTCCTGGTACTGTGCTGGGAAGCGCGTACGCCAGTCCACAACCTTCGCCTTCCCCTTAGTCTTCCGCCCAATGCGGGCCGGCTCTTCTACATCAACCCACTCCTGGGCTATCCCCAACGTCCTCATAACCAGCCTCAGCCGAAGCGGCTCGATCTCGTTCAGGCAATGGACCCACACGTCCCGCCTGAAACGAGGAAGACCCGCTACAACCCAGGGCTGGCCAGCATCGCCCATGCCCAGGTAGGGCCTCCACACCACCTGCATCACCATGCATATATCATGATAGTCACATGCATAAAAACACAAAAAATCATACGCATCATACCATGGCCTCGGGATACTCGCTCAGCTCCCGACGAAGCGACGCCAGCTGGTAGCCGTGGGGTGCTGCAACCACGACCGGCCTCCACCGCCGCGCCAGAGGCACGGCCCTCCTGTTCCCATGCCTAGCCCTCCCCATCGGGAAATAGTAATAGCTCCACACCTGCATCCATCATACATCATTATTACAATAATTGCATATTTAACTGTGGGAATGCATAAATAAAATGTTTACCTGGAGAAAAGGTGCGAAGCCGCTGACTGTCGTCTCCTTCTCCGAAGTCTGGGAGAGATCAGCAATCAAATGGGCAAGCAGAGCCGCTCCCCACGCATAGTGTCCCACTCTGTCCAGATCCGCCAAGATCCCGAGGAAACGGCAGTGGATGCCATCCCCCTTCGTCCCCAGCAAAAGGCGGCCCAGGAAGAAGAAAAGAAACCTCCGAAGGTCTAGATCCACCAGCTCCCGCTCACTCGGATCCTGGGTAAAAGCAGCGCGAGCGTCCCCCTCTAGTCGAGCCAAGAACTCCGCTCCAGTCTCGCTAACCCGCTGGCGCGGGTCGACGAATCCGAGCGCCTCCATGATCTCCACTCGGCCAACTACCCTGCTGTCTCTATCAGTCACGCTCGTCTCTAACCACAGCAGGTCCAGGGCACTCTCTCGGTAGTCAGGGTAGGTGACCCCGCTGACTGCCTCTCCGTCAACTCGTAGCCCGGTAATCCGAGCCACGTCCTCCAGTGTCGGCACCATGTGCCCCCAGGGCATCAGAAACGCCCGACTCGGTGCGTGCCACCGCTCCCTCAGTGCCTGGATAAGAGGAAGGTCGAGCCGGAAGGGCTCGATCCTAAGGAAAGCTCCAAAGCCCATTGCGTCCACGCGCGCCCTCTGGAAGTCCGGCAGCCCACGGTATGCTGCCACCACTAGGGACCAGCTGATCCGTCCCTTCATCACGCCCTACACACCACAAAACCAATAGAGAACACATCAGCATCATGAATAGTAATAAACAATAACACTGTATATACTACTTATTCATTTTATTTTATTTTTCTTTTTAAAATATTTATTTTTTTGTGGAGGCGTCCAGGCCCCTGGACGCCTCCTTTCCATTTCTTTTATTTTCTTTTATTTTTAGAAAAACCCAAAAAACCAAAACAAAGATTATATTAATAATATATATATTATCATGGAGGCGTCCCAGGCCCTGGACGCTTCCTTATTTTTATATTATTTTCGTAAACAAATAAAAATAATAATAAATAAAAAGAAAAGGAAAATGTGGAGGCGTCCAGGCCGTTGGACGCCTCCTTTCCCTCACTCCTCGGCCTTCTCTCACAGCCTCTCGCCCGTCCGTTTAGCCTATTGAACCACTGAGTGAGAGTTCCGAAGGACTTACCGGGTCGTGATCGTCCTCTCCCACGTCGCCAGCGCCCGCAGCGGCCTCCGCGGCCAGGAGAGGCACCTCCATCCCCTCCTCCGCAGCAATCTCCTCTGCTGCGGCCTCCTCGGCATCATCCCTCAACCTCCTCGCACGACGAGCCAGTCGTTTCCGCTTCTCTGGACCCTGGCTCGATCCTCCTCGCTCCATTGGGACTAAGAATGGGTCGTCTAGGGTGACTAGGTCGTCAGAATGAACAGTAAATGAGCAAAAGGGGGGGGGCAGCCCTTATATAGAAGCTACCTTCTTTGGGGCGTCCAGGCGCCTGGACGCCCCCACAATTTTTATTTTTTTTTTCAAAATTCAAAAATTTTGGGGCGTCCAGGCGCCTGGACGCCCCCAAAACAAAAAAAAAACAAAAAAAATAATAAATAAAAGTTGGGGCGTCCAGGACCCTGGACGCCCCCAAAACAAAAAAATCAAATAAAATAAAAAATAAAAATTAGGGGCGTCCAGGCCCCTGGACGCCCCTATAATAAAAAATTTTCAAAAAAAAGTATATATATATAATAAAAGTAAAAAGATAAGAGTATGTATATAATCCAAACAAAAAAATAAAAACACAAAGAAAAAGAAAAACCACAAAAAAGACAATAATAATTAACGGAACTGGTCCAAAACTGCCAAATACCAGATTTTATTCCATCAGGAAAGCAGAATGGACTACATCAGGGGCTTAGGCGCCTTAGGCCTTAACTTCCCCAGTTCGGTTACATAAGCCCTCCACGGCTCGCATTCTTCCACCACGTGCGCTAAGGCCTTTCCCGCAACACTTGTCTTCCAAGGAGCTTTAATGGCCTTCGCTTCCTTCGCGTCCGCTTCAGTGCCCAACTCCCTTTTCTTCAAAGGAACGATGCCAGTCGGTGGCGGGAACGAATGGCGTGGGATGCCAATCTGGAGGCAGCACCGATGCGCATTATAAAGGACGAACTCGGTCGCGCCAATCAGTTGAAGATCAACTTCAGGAGAAGGCCTCATGAGGAGATCAAGCGAAAGCAAACATGCCGGTGCACAAGTAAAGAAGCCTTGTGTCACGGTGCGGAAGTGAGACCGCCAGTCTTCACGTTTCTTCAGCCACGGAACGCGGTTCACTACAGTACCACCGAAGCCTAACACGTCGGCTATGTGATGAAGAGGGCTTTGTTGGAAGAGCTTCGAAGCAGTTGGCATTCCCTCACGGTGGTCGAATTTGAAGTGCAAATCAAGCCAGCAATTCAAGACAAGTGCGCAACCAAAAGGAGGCTTACCCATGCTCGAGGCAGTAAGGCCGCTGTAAAGATAGGCAAGGATGGCGGGTCCCACCCTCTTTCCACTCCAGATCCCGCGAATGGCACTTAGTTGATCCTCCTCCACTATGTTGTCGGTATGAGGAAACAAGAGAGCTCCCGCCAGACAGATAGTGAACCCCTTCATGATTCCCTCCAAATAGTCATCGTCTGGTGACCCTCTCAGGGCGTCCATGACCCACTCCGCGAGCTTTTGGAGATCGATCCCCTTTTGAGTACGGACCCTTCGGGCTGCGTCGGGCGGCATGAAGCTTCCAAGAACGCTTTCGGAAGTCACCCGTGTCAGCATCCGCATAGCCTTCACCTTCCCGTCACTCTTGAATTTCTTCAATCCGAGCAGAAGTTCCACCCCCTCGAGGAGGATGGTCACCTCGAAGGTCGGGAAGATAAAAGTGTGGGTCTGGGGATGCCAGATCTCCACTAGTGCGCCCATAGCCGCCCAGTCCATACGAATCTTCTCGTAATGCTTGGCGTGAATAAGGAGCCCCTGCAGATGCCACTTCGAGAGTATGGCCCTCATGCCAATGGAGATATTGGAAGTTAGCTTTGAAAGCCATGGCAGTTTGGAAAACTTCCTCGGGCCTGGGAAGAGTGGATATGGCTGGAAGAGGAAAGAAAGAAGAAATAAAGGAAGTAAGAAGAAGGTTCACATGAAAAATTTGAAATGAATCAGCTTACCATATGCGACATGATCGTCCCACTCAGATGACCCTCGAGGTAGGAGAGTCGCCTGATCTCGCCGCTAGGCCTGCTCCTTTTCGTAACGCGGGAAGACTCTCCTTCCATCCTGAAATCTCGAGATTCTCCTCTCCTTCCTCTCCTGAGCTTCCAAAACCCACCTTGGTGCATTTGAATGAACTAGCCTAAGGAGAGTTCTTATAGGAAGGGTAGAGCGCTACAAGATAAAACATGTCACATCAGTGGTCATTGTCAAGATTTTGTCTGAATCTCCTTTGTACTGTGGTGCGATTCTGCTATGATTCTGCTACTTTCTGATAACCTTTGCTAGTCTGTGCAGGTTTTACTAACGGACGTCTTTGTCCTGTCTCCTGTCCCACCTTTCAATGGTTGGTCCCACCATGTCATGCATCATAGTATATGATACCTACGCTACTAGAACATGTCAAGGACCTTGCGGCCCGAACGAATCTGGGATTTGAGTTCCCCTTCAACAAAAACAGTGATGATCCTGGAAGAATTTGGGTTGTACGGATAGGCCGTTAATTTGTGGTAGCATGGGGACGACGGTTCCATTCAGTGAGTTGGTGCGCGGATAAACGGCCCCCAGCCCAGTGTCGGCTCACCGGATCGGTATCCTGACCCGTTCTTAACAAGTTGACAATATTATCCTTGGCTATTTTCTATTTTAGTTTGTTTTAAATTTTTCTTTAAACCCAGCATGCATTCATATAGGACTTTGATTTATTGCGGAAGATCATTCAAGTGATTCGATTGTGAAAGCCGTTGTGTTTCAATTCCCACAAATATGAGATATTCCACTCCGAATGAAATACTGAGTTTCCTTGAGACAGCCCTACGCTGCTCTTCCAAAGGAGACCCTTGTTTGGACAGACCCTCAGATATTCCTTTACTTTTGACCTTGTTTGACCCACCTTGGCCGCAGCACTTTCACATTGACTGGTAACCGCTCCCCAAAGGTGAAACCTACAGGTTTATGACCCAGGTACTTCCACACCGAGAAGTTGGTCTCTTTTTTTTTCGTGCCTGAGCACACATCTCACCCTCCCTTATTTGATCTCCGTCCGAACAATCGTCTATATTTGAAAGACCTTCTTCAAGGTCGCCTCATTGAAACTCCAAGAAAGATTCCAAACAGTAACGTCAAAAGCGTGTCTCATCACACCTTGGCATCAACTTATCAGTCCGCTCCCACTTCATTTCACTCCACTTCGATACCATTCCACTACGTGTCGCTCCCTTGCAAAGCAGACGCCAAGGCGGGGCAGCTGTAGACACGCCATTCTTGACGTCTCCTGAGAAAGTCTCATATTACTATACAACGCCCCGCAACGGCTTACGCATTTCGAATCACTCGAGTGCTTCCTTTTCTTGGGTCTTCTTCTGCCTTTTTCGGCATTCGGAATCGTCCCGTCACGGTATTCGGACAGCGTCGACACCAGTCAGACGCATCAGGAGGTTCCGGAATCAGGAAGGGTGTCTGACGGGCGGCCGCCGACGTCTGATTTGAGGACCCGGGTGGGTCTTAATAGGGGCGTCCAGGCCCCTGGACGCCCCCATCTTTTTAATTCATTTTATTATTTTCTCAGGGCCCAAACAAAATAAAAAATATATATATTAATGAAGGCGTCCAGGGCCCTGGACGCCTCCATAAAAACAAAAATAAAAAATGTGTGTAAAATGCCGGTTGGCATAAAAAAAACAAAAATAAATAAAAATATATATATATTAATGGAGGAGTCCAGGCCCCTGGACGCCTCCATAAAAACAAATATAAAAAATTAAAATGCCAGCCTTGGCATAAAAGACAAAAGAAAAAGAAAAAATAATATATTTTTGGAGGCGTCCAGACCCCTGGATGCCTCTATCAACTCTCTCACGGGCGCCGGCCACCGAACGACGGTTTGTCGTGTGTGAAAAAATTCAATTATAGATACGTCCAGTCAACTGGACGCGCCCATTTCTGAATCACGAGGCGCCGCTCACAAAACCACGCGTTATGCCAAACCGCGTGCGGCCGTCGTCGGTTTTCGGTGGACCTGTTTGAGGCGTCCGGAGCCCTGGACGCCTCCACAAAAGTATTCCAAAAAAATATATAAAAATAGAATAAAATATTAATTCGACCCTGATGGAGGTGTCCAGGGTCCTGGACGCCTCCACCCTCCGGAGCTCTATAAATAGAGGCCCACCCCCTCAGTTCTGGAGGAGCTTCGAAGTGATCCGATAGGCTGCCGGAGCCCAGAGGCTACGGAGTCATTTTCTAACCTGTGGGTTCTTTTATAGGTGGAGGTTCTGCCGGCTTCTCGGGTGCTCACGCTCGCGAGAGGAAGGTCGTCTTCATCCACCGCGCTTCCACATCGTCCCCACGCTGCCGGAGCTCCGCCGGATTTCACGATCGGCACATTCAATAAGCCAATTCTTTCCTTTTCTTCGTAGTTCTTTTGCATTCATCATCTTGCATCCCCTATCCCCCTTCATAAGGGCGCCTTTTCTTATACACTTCTTACATCCATCATCTCATTTTCCTCCTACTCGAGTCCGAGAGGGGTTTAAAAGATAACACCAACCAGGTGTGTGTCTTGCCATCATTTCGTTATTTTTATCGCAAGGATTTGAATACTACACCTCCATCTTTCTAATCCACTTGTCATTTGTTTGTCGTTGTTTTGCAAGGGTAGCCGAGGAAAGCCCTCTCCGTCGGCCGGCCGGAGGGAGAGGAAGAAGCAACCCGCCATCTCCCGCTCTTGAGGTAGGCGCGATCACCTTCTTATTTTGGGGTCTTTTGGCCCCTGGCGATCACATATTGTTCTCGAGGCGGCGGCGAGTCACTTCCCCAATGGCAGTTTAAATTTCCGTTCTTATATGTTATATTCTTATCTATTCACGTTCTCGAGGCCGCGGCGAGTCACTTCCCCAATGGCCGTTTAAATTTCTATTCTTATATTCTCTTTATATTCTGTTATATTCTGCTCATATTCTCGAGGCCGCGGCGAGTCACTTCCCCAATGGCCGTTTAAATTCACGTTCTTATACGTTATATTCTTATCTGTTTATGTTCTCGAGGCCACGGCGAGTCACTTCCCCAATGGCCGTTTAAATTCTCGCTCTTTGTATTCTTTTTATATTCTGTCATCTTATTATCTGCTCATATTCTCGAGGCCGCGGCGAGTCACTTCCCCAATGGCCGTTTCAATTCTTGTTATTTAATTTTTGCACCATTCTCGTCCCCCCGAGGCCGCGACAAGTCACTTCCCGCTATGGCCGTTTAACCCCCATATCTTGCTATATCACACTTGTCCCGCTCGCCCCGCAGGAGCAATCTCCCGTGGTGGCCCCTTCTCTCTCTTCTCTTATTTCTGTGTTGCACCAAACAAACACCAAAAAAAGAGGAGCCCGCGCGCTCCGCGTCTTCTCCGCTCTTCCACGAACCGCGTGACGTCGCTCACAGAGGCATGGCCTAGGTAGTGGTCAGTGTGTGCACACGTGGTCAGGGACTGAGGACTTGCGTCGACGGGCGTGACCCTGACTAGTCACTCGCAGTGTGGTACTGCGGTCTTGTGTCCGTGAGGTGTCGTTTTTCCTTGGAACGTCGTTGTTCCTTGGACCTGGTTCTTGGTGTGTCTAGTCTCCTCCGTGCTGCACACGGTCTGGTAGACGTGACACTGGTGGCGCAGTGTAAGACGTCAGTGGATGCATCTGGCTGTTCTTCTAGTGTGAGGGTACTCCTATCACTTGACCGGCGACTCTCGCGTTTCTCGGAGCCGGTGTTCTCCTTTCCGTGTCGGCTAGTCTTGGCCTTGCCCAAGATTTGCTTCCCTGGCTGTGTGGTTTGTTCTTGGTTGTGTCCAAGATGAGCCTGGGGTTGCGTACACGATGTTCCAATCGTGTAGGCCGTTGTGGTTGTTTTATCCGTCCTTGCAGGTCTTCGTCTTTGACCTGGTGTCGGGTCGACAGATCGGTAACTTCTGACTTTTCTGGATCAGAGTCACCCTTCTATTGTTGCTTGGAGTAGTTTGGGGTGCCGAGGTTAGTTCGGCCGCCGCTTGTCTGGCGCGGGTTCTCCCCCTTTCTTGCTTGCTCCCTACTCCTACTTCCCGTCTGCTTACTACTGCCTGTAGAGTAGTTTTACAGCTTTGTAGTGTAACTTTTCCTGCTTTGCTACACCTGCTGTTTTGTATTTGTTGTTCCGTGTTACTGCGTGTTTTCAGTGGGGATCCGCGTGACCCCTACTGAGCCAGTGACACGTGGCTCACCCCTACTCTTTCAGGTGGGGTGGCATTGTTCGTTCTGCTTCCGCGTGGTTCCTGGAGTGTGTGTGCTCGTTGCGTGCCGTTGCTGCCAGCTGGTACATGCGTCGGGCTGTCCCCGACTTCTTGGTACGTCTTTCCTTTCTGTCGACTGTACTGTGCTAGACTAGTTGTCTTTAGCTTTGGACTGACTCTGGGATATAATTGTTAATTTAAAACAGTTAATTAAAAAGTAATTTTATTTCTGCTACTTTAGTAAATTAACCTATCTAATGAAATTTAATTGCTTACTGTACTATCTCTGTGGCTTCAATGTACTCTACACGTGCCTTTTTCCCTTCGGAGCTTTCTCGCTCTTGGGAGGCCTCGCGGGTTCCATGCGGTATCACGCGTATCCGGTAGTCCTATCGGGTATGACGGGTATCCGGAATCCGGGTCGCTACAGCTTGGTATCAGAGCAGTGTTCTGAGATGTTCGGAGTTCTTTTCTGAGCTATCAGAGCATTGTCCAATGAAGTACATGGAAATCTGAGATATACCGTTTCCAGAGTCGTGAAAGTCCAGTACAGTCTTCAGCTGGCTTCGGTTTGTGATTCTTTGTCGCTTTGTTTTCGGTATGTTGTCTTGTGCGTGCTGTTCTGGCACTGTACAAGATGGTTCTGCTCTCGTCAGGATGTGACGAGGTGTTTCTTTTCGTCGTTGCATTTGTTTCGTTCATGTTGTACTTGGCAGTGTTCGTCGGAAGGCTTGAATCTGCAGTACGTTGTTCGAGGATTTTCTTGTAAGTTGTTCAGGTTGCTGTTGACCTTTGGCCTTGGTTTGATGACCGTACACGTTCTCATGTTGTCTTGGTCGTCCTGGCTTGAGTCTGTTCAGCTCCTGATGTGTTTCGCTTCTGTTGAAGTACTCGATTAGATTCCGTGTTAGAGAAGTTGCTCAGGCAAGCTAGGATTTCCTTTCCTGGTGAGCTTTTGTGATTGAGCTTCTTGCTTCTCGTCCCTTCTGGTGGAATTTTTTCGAGTGTTGCCTTGGGATTGCTGTCTTGGTGATGCCTTTGTCCTGTGTCTGCTTAAGTGTGGACAGCTTTGTTTTGAGCCTGAACTGCTCTCTGCTTTACGGTTGCTTGGCTTTGGATTCCATGATGATGTTAAGAGCTGTCGTGTACCGTAGTTGCCGCGCCGTATCCAGCGGCCGATGTATCGTGAAGGCTCATTTATCATTTTCAGGATGTGAAGGTAAGCTGAGATTGATGCTTTCCTTGTGCTTTGTGCTGAAGCTGGTGCTCTTTTCCTGTTGCACTTAGGCTCCTTGTGATTGGTTGTTCGCGGGATCGGTACTCGTGGCATCTTGTTTGTGATCTTCATTGATTACAATCGCGCCTGGTGTGTGCTGAGGTGTGACTACCGAGGTTGTTCAGTTGCCTGTGTGCGTTGCTGAGTGCGTAGCGGAAGTGTGTGGGTTGGCTACCCACTGGTCGAGAGGTTTGTTATTTCTCGATGTGACTTCATCTTGGCTTCCTGTGCCTTGACGTTGTTGTTGCCGTGCCGTTGTTGGTGGTTTTCTTGTGTTGGCATTGGCATTTTTGCGAGTATTGGGGAATTTTGTCGGCATTCCTGCTGATTGAGTACCCTCTACTCTGCATTTCTTTCTTGGTGTTGTGCTCTCGAGGCGTGTTTGTAGTCCTTGAGTTGCATTCCCCGAGATTGTTGTCGTTTCTTGTTATTGTGGGTCTTCTCTTGGTGAGCAGTCTGATGCGTGACCCGTTTCTTGTGGTCGTGTGCTCAGCTGTTCTTGTGCCTTGTTGTGACCCTGCTTGCAGTGGTATTCTGTGGCCCTGCGTGTTGTGCGGAACCGGAAACCTGCAGGTGCTGTCGTTGTGTTGTTTCTGTAAGTGCTGTTTCTCTATGATTTTGTGTCTCTGTGTGGACCAAGTCTTGTCGGTTAGCCTTGTTGTACTCTTTTTCCCTAGAGTTAGCCTGCGACTCGATCAGATGTAATATCTGAGTGAGGACTGACTTGATTGTGTTTGTGGTCCAGTGTTGTCGTTGGTGTCCTGTGTGCCAGGTGTTCCCTGTCGCCTTTGGCACTAGAGCCGATGATGTGGTTGAGCTGTCAGCTAAGAGGACTGTGTCTCCTTGTGTAAGCTGTCGCTTGCCGTGCTGCCGTTGTGTTTCTCGATCGGTTGTCTGTTGTTGTGGCAGTCGTGTCTCCTCTCCTGTGAGACGTAAGCGACGTTGCCTTGTTTCGGAGGTGTCAGGATTGTGTTCACTTGGGTGCCATGCTCTTTTGTGGATTGTTGCCTTGAGATCCTGAGCGTGTGCCTGTAATTGTGATCTGACGGTGTTCCTCTGAGCTGTGTCTCTCGAGATTTGTGTTGTTTTTGAGGTTGTGCTGTCGGGTTGTTCTTCCCTGCTTCTCCTTTGTTAGTCCTTAACTTCGAGGGTAAAATTCCTTAAAGGAGGGGAGGATGTAATGCCCTGGATCCTTGGTAGGTCTTGCTGGATCTTCATTGGATCTTTTGGATTGGTTTCGGTGAGTTTCGGTTCGCTTTTGTGGCTTCCGAGTTGAGTTTTACGATCCGTGTGGATTTTTCTCTCGTACTAGTTACGGAACCCTACGGTGAGTTTATTTCTCAGTTCATCGACTCGCGGATTCTATAGCGATGATGTACTCTTCGAGCCGGTCGTTTCGACTATTTTTGCGTATTTTTCGGAGATAGGGCCAGAAATCAGATTTTTCGGAAATTAGGAAAATTCCTAATTTCTTTTCCTTTTTCTTTTCTTTTCCTCTATCCTCCTTCTCATTCGCACGTTCACCTCTCTCTCTCCGTTCTCTCTCATTCTCCCGCCTTCTCGCCTCCGGCTGCAGACGGAGGGGTGTAGGGGCATGCTGGTGACGACGAGATGCTGCTGGGGTGCGCGATAGTGCGAGGATCGAGATGGTTTTGGCGCGATCCCAAACGGTGGATTCAAAGTCGACGTTCGAGCTCGCGGCGTGGTTTTCGGCGCGGTTTAGTCCCTTCGGGGCACAATTTCTTCGGTGGAGGTAGGGTGATGGTTCCTCACTTCCTCCTGCTCGTTTTCCCTGCCCTTGCACTTCGTTTGGCGCGAAAATGGCCGAGTTTGGGCTTGTTTAGCCTAAACCGTGATTTTCGGGTTTTGTAGGGTTTGCCGGAGAACGGCAACCATTTGTAGCTCGGTTAGTGTTGAACTGACCGTTGGGATGTTAGGATCCCATCCATGCTAGTTTTGTGTTGATCAGTGGTCATTCGAGACCGGTAGGAGCCCGAGAACCTCGTTGACCCATTTAGGGTGGATTCGTTGGAATCGCCCCAATCTTGTGTTTTTGTGCTTGCATGTGGGCTTTTTAGCCTCCTTATGTGGTTTTTCATCGTTGAGGGTTGTTTCCCCTGCGCTTCGGCGTGAATGGGGCGTGGAATGGGCCGGTTTGGCCATTCCCTTGTTTTCCCGTCGTGACCGATGTAGCGGTCGTTCCAGGGACCGTTACATGGCCCTGACGGCCCTACGATAGACCGCCATTTCATTTGGCGTTTAGAGTTTTGTGGCTTCTGGGTGTGTGACGGCCCTGGGGAGGCGCGTCACACCCATGTAACACGCCTGCGTTGACGCGTTACATTCGCTTCGTCGTTCTGAGTTTTGGGGTTAAGTCGGTTCCCCTAACGCGCTTGACCCAGCGCGTTAGATGGATGTAACGCGCCCTGTGCTGGCCGTTATATTCTGTTTGACCGACGTTGACCATTAGAGGCGGTGCCTCTGACGGTGGTTCCCCCGTGCGTTAGGTGTGTGTAACGCGCCCTGTGCTGGCCGTTACATGTTGTTTGGCTGAGTTGGGTTGCCGCGCCGTTGGATGTAACGGTTGGGCCCATGTGCGTCAGGCCTTTGTAACGCGCCCTGTGCTGGCCGTTACATGCCTCTCAGCCTCTATTTTTGTCTTGAGCCAGTGTGTTGTGCGCCTGCTCCTGCGCGTCAGGCGTGTGTAACGCGCTTGGCCTAGCGCGTTACATGGCTCGAGTTGCCGTGGGTTTTTGTCTTCGGTTTGTGGCTGTAACGCGCCTTGCCTTGCGCGTTAGGTGCTTGTGACGCGCCTGCCATGGCGCGTTACATTTGCTGTGTTTACGTTTTGGTCCGTGTTGGCCCTGACGGCCCCGGTCGGGTGCGTCAGGCTAGTGTAACGCGCCCGATGCTGGCCGTTACATGCCTTTGCGTTTCTGGAGTTTGTTAGGGCGGTGTGTGTGACGGCATGTTCCCCGACTGTCACGTTGGATGTAACGGCCTAGCGTTAGACCGTCACGTTCATGTAGCGGTCTAAGGGTGGTGCGTTACATGCCTTGTGCTCCGATTTCAGTGATTCCGGTTTCTGCTTGTCTTGGCTTGGCCTTGTGGTCTGCCCGTTGTCCCGTGGATGTCTCCTGACGTCCTATGAGGGCTAGGACTACGTTGTAAGGTAGCAAGGAGTCTTCTTACTTGTGGTAGGATTCTCTATCCTACTCTTGTGTGTGTCTTTGGTTGGGTTCCGGTCAACCCGGGGTGACCCAGCGGTTGACGGGTGACCTTGCATGTGGGTGTCTTGGCGGTTTTGTCCAGTCCGAGACACTGGTTCTGGATGCCTCGAGGTATCGTCTTACCTTGGGTTGCGTGTCCAGACAGGTGCTGAGGGTCTTTGGTGTTCCCTCAGGTCTCCGTGAGTTATTTTCTGTGGAGTGTCGTTTCTTGTGGCTTAGGATTAGACCGATTGACAGCTTGTTCCGCTGTTTGTGACGATCTTGCCTTTGAGTCATTCGACTCGGGATCGTTACGTGGTAGGTCTAGTTGCCTGGTCCTGAGTCTGTTGGCAGTGGTTGTACTACCAGTGGTGCTTCGTAGTACGTGTGACAGGGCTTCCGTAGACTGTCTGTACTCTAGCACTTGTGTTTTGGAGTACGTGCCTTGTGAACCTCCACTAGTCGTAGCCTGTGACGTAGGCTTTTTAGTACGTCACCCACCGGGAGTGGTGGACGGGCACTTTCCCGTTACACGGTTTTTAAGCTAGTTCCGTGGGCCCCGGCCAACGGTAGCGTCCTACCGAGGGGAATACTAGCTAGAGGCCTGGCCTAGGTAGTGGTCAGTGTGTGCACACATGGTCAGGGACTGAGGACTTGCGTCGACGGGTGACTAGTCACTCGCAGTGTGGTACTGCAGTCTTGTGTCCGTGAGGTGCCGTTTTTCCTTGGAACGTCGTTGTTCCTTGGACCTGGTTCTTGGTGTGTCTAGTCTCCTCCGTGCTGCACACGGTCTGGTAGACGTGACACTGGTGGCGCAGTGTAAGACGTCAGTGGACGCATCTGGCTGTTCTTCTAGTGTAAGGGTACTCCTATCACTTGACCGGCGACTCTCGCGTTTCTTGGAGCCGGTGTTCTCCTTTCCGTGTCGGCTAGTCTTGGCCTTGCCCAAGATTTGCTTCCCTGGCTGTGTGGTTTGTTCTTGGCTATGTCCAAGATGAGCCTGGGGTTGCGTACACGATGTTCCAATCGTGTAGGCCGTTGTGGTTGTTTTATCCGTCCTTGCAGGTCTTCGTCTTGGACCTGGTGTCGGGTCGACAGATCGGTAACTTCTGACTTTGCTGGATCAGAGTCACCCTTCTGTTGTTGCTTGGAGTAGTTTGGGGTGCCGAGGTCAGTTCGGCCGCCGCTTGTCTGTCGCGGGTTCTCCCCCTTTCTTGCTTGCTCCCAACTCCTACTTCCTGTCTGCTTACTACTGCATGTAGCGTAGTTTTACAGCTTTGTAGTGTAGCTTTTCCTGCTTTGCTACACCTGATGTTTTGTGTTTGTTGTTCCGTGTTACTGCGTGTTTTCAGTGGGGATCCGCGTGACCCCTACTGAGCCAGTGACACGTGGCTCACCCCTGCTCTTTCAGGTGGGGTGGCGTTGTTCGTTCTGCTTCCTCGTGGTTCCTGGAGTGTGCGTGCTCGTTGCGTGCCGTTGCTGCCAGCTGGTACCTGCGTCGGGCTGCCCCCGACTTCTTGGTACGTCTTTCCTTTCTGTCGATTGTACTGTGCTAGACTAGTTGTCTTTAGCTTTGGATTGACTCTGGGATATAATTGTTAATTTGAAACAGTTAATTAAAAAGTAATTTTATTTCTGCTACTTTAGTAAATTAACCTATCTAATGAAATTTAATTGCTTACTGTACTATCTCTGTGGCTTCAATGTACTCTACACGTGCCTTTTTCCCTTCGAAGCTTTCCCGCTCTTGGGAGGCCTCGCGGGTTCATGCGGTATCACGTGTATCCGGTAGTCCTACCGGGTATGCCGAGTATCCGGAATCCGGGTCGCTACACTTGTCATGCATGAGGTGAAGATGTCTTACTTGACTAGCATCGACCTTGATGCATAGAATAATGACATGCATACCAACTATTCGATGAAATGCACACAACAGTCTTCATGAAGAAATGGAATGTGCATGGACATTTAGCATGCACATACCTTAATGTGAGCATGAACACAATATGCACCGAGGTAAGGTTTGCACCGAGGCAAAACTTTGTACCGATCAACTATATGCACCGACCTAAGTATGCTGTGTTCACGACCAACATTGCACCAAGTGCACATATGCACCGAGGTAAAACATGCACTGACTATGCTATGTAAGATGCAAAGTAAGATGCATATGTCTAATGCAAAGTTTGCACCGAGACAGAAAACACTACAAGAAAAAGCGGGATTTGGGACGAAATTTCCGTCCCAAATTTGGGACGGAATATTTTCCGTCTGAAATTCCGTCCCAAATATGGAACTACACACGGAATTTGGGACGGAATTTGGGACGGAAAATATTCCGTCCCAAATTTGGGACGGATTTTTAGAACTGTCTGAAAATTGTGACCAAGAAAATGTGACGGACCGACTCTATTAGAAATCCATCTCAAAATCCGTCGCAAAACACCTTGCCACGGATTTCACAATGGCTGCCATTGTGAAATCCGTCGCAAAGGTGTTTTGCGACGGATTTTGAGACGGATTTCCGACGGAGTCGGTCCGTCACATTTTCTTGGTCACAAATTTCAGACAGTTCTAAAAATCCGTCACAAATTCCGTCCCAAATTTGGGATGGAATATTTTCCATCCCAAATTCCTTCCCAAATTCCGTGTGTAGTTCCATATTTGGGACGGAATTTCAGACGGAAATTTCGTCCCAAATCACGCTCTTTCTTGTAGTGAAATGTACTGACCTTCTTCAGTGTGATGCATGCATACCC
Organism: Amorphophallus konjac; assembly: GCA_022559845.1. Taxonomy (NCBI): domain Eukaryota; kingdom Viridiplantae; phylum Streptophyta; class Magnoliopsida; order Alismatales; family Araceae; genus Amorphophallus; species Amorphophallus konjac. Next base: position 28,855 of record JAHNEJ010002694.1, on the reverse strand, counting down.
ATGAAATGCTCATCAAACTCGTGATGCATATAGCAATTATACTCGTGATGCATACAATAATTATTCAACAGCGCTGACTTAAGCAATGCACAGCAAGCGATCCTCATTAATGTATAGTGCAAAGAGGAGATGCATAAACATTCAATCTTTCATACAATCTTGCATGCAAACACATGGTGACTTATAGTATTTGTTATCATCAAAATCACAGAGGCACAACAGACAATTGATAAAAATTAAACTTGGTTGAATTTTTGTTGGGCCTCTTTGATAATAGAATAAAGGTGAAATAAGGATCATTAACTCAGAGAATAAGTAAAAATACAATTTGATAAGGTTGATAGATTTTTCCACCTTTAATTTAGAGTTTTCTAATATAACTCATTCTAATTAAAAAAATGAGTTATTCCACCTTAATCAAGATACATTTCAAAGAAAAAAAATGAAAAAATAAGAATAATTTACTTGAGTTTAAATTAACCCGATTTTCTTATTTCGTTATCAAAGAGAGTCATTGAGTTTGTTCTCAAACGAACAAGGCCTAAGTAAAACTCGAGTTGTCGCCTTGACAAATCTTATTTTTGAGTTCAAACTCCATCTTCCATGGTTGCATTAGAGGATAAATTCAAATTCAATAGCTTAAGAGAATCTACGTCCAAGTGCTTTCAAGAAGCGGTGAGACCCATAATAAATTTATTTCTCATAATGAGACCTTAAAAGTCAAAGTAGTCAAGTGAAATTATTATAATCATGCAGAAAAGTGTCTGATAAATGGAATACTTAAAAAATTATTGAGAATTGTAAATATCATGACCAGAAAAGACAATATATCTTAGAAGAGGTAGCAAAAATCAATGAGTTATTAGATGAAACCTTAGCCTCACCTCCAGAAGTGTCCGGGATAATCTACCTTCCACCAATTGCATAGCAAGTTCCAACTACCCCTCCAAACCAAGGTTTGATTAAAACTATTACATTGAAGCAGCATTCCTTACATATAAGCATGTTGCAAACCTTCGTATACTCTTCCGGTGAGATACTCTTTTGGTGACCCTTCTAATTGTCCTCTCTCCATTATTCATTTGTGTATCCTCAATCATGAAACACAAGTTGACCAAGAGGGAAATGTGTCATTTTCGGAAATAAACCAGGTATAACTATGCATTAATTTTTTCTCAATTTCAAGCTAGAATATTTCACATCATCAAAGTAAGTAGAAGTAAACATGCAAGTCTAAGGAGCAAGAATAAAGCTAGTCTTTCTTCCATTTTTCACTCCTGAAGACATCAAAAACTGGAAATCAAGGTAGGCAAAATTCCTTCATGTTGGTCAAATAGATGCCTCAGTGCATCCCAACTTTTCCTAAAACCTTAATGCCCCTTATTTAGTTACTTTTCTGGATGTTTGTCATTTAGATTAGAAAAAGACTGTAATTTTTCAATTTACAAGTAATTTAGATAACTATGGTTTGTGTGCTATTCGTCCAAATTTCACTCTATCCCTAGATGGTCTACATTTACCCAGTGTCTTTGTGGTATGTGTGCAAATTAAAGATATAGAGATGCTTTCCTAGTCTGTGTACACTACAATAACATCTAGATGTATTTTTCATTTAACAATCACACTTTCGCCAACCTTATGATGTATGTGAACGACGTCACGTGGTGGAAGAAAGCTGCGGCTGGCGCACGTTAAGTGGAAATGCAGAAAAGATGGAGCTGGAGGCAATTTGAACGAGGCACGTAGGGCTAAGTGAAGACCTAACTAAAACCCAGGTTGTCCCCTTGACAACCTTATTTTTGGGTTCAAACTCCATCTTCCATTATTGCATTAGAGGATAAATTCAAATTCAATGGCTTAAGAGAATCTATTTCCGAGTGCTCCCGAGAAGTGCGGGGACCCATAATAAATTTATTTCTCATAATGAGACCTTAAAAGTCAAAGTAGTCAAGCAAAATTATTATAATCATGCAGAAAAGTCTCTTATAAATGGAATGCTCTAGAAAATTATTGAGAATTGTAAATATCATGACCAGAAAAGACTATATATCTTAGAAGAGGTAGCAAAAATCAATGAGTTACTAGATGAAACCTTAGCCTCACCTCCAGAAGTGTATGGGGTAATCTACCTTCCTCCAATTATATAACAAGTTCCAACTATCCCTCCAAATCAAGGTATGATTGAAACTCTTACACTGAAGCAGCATTCCTTACATATAAACATGTTGCAAACCTTCATATACTCTTCTGGTGAGATACTCTTCTGGTGACCCTTCTGACTGTCCTCTCTCCATTATTCGTTTGTGTATCCTCACTCATGAAACACAAGTTGACCAAGAGGGAAATGTGTCATTTTCGGAAATAAACAAGGTATAACTATACATTTTTTTCTCAATTTCAAGCTATAATATTTCACACCATCAAGTAAGTAGAAGTAAACATACAAGTCTAAGGAGCAAGAATAAAGCTAGTCTTTCTTCCATTTTTCACCCCTGAAGACATCAAAAATTGGAAATCAAAGCAGGCAAAAGTCCTCATGTTGGTCAAATAGATGCCTCAGTGCATCCCCACTTTTCCTAAAACCTTAATGCCCCTTATTTAGTTATTTTATTGAATGTTCGTCATTTAGATTAGAAAAAGACTGTAATTTTCTAATTTACAAGTAATTTAGATAAATATTTTGTGTGTGTTATTCATCCAAATTTCACTCTATCCCTAGATGGTCTACATTTACCCAGTGTCTTTGTGGTCTGTGTGCAAATTAAAGATGTAATGATGTTTCCCTGTGTATGCTACAATAGCATCTAGATGCATTTTCCATTTAACAATCACACTTTTGCCAACCTTATGGTGTACATTTACCTTGTCTCCTTAACAAAAAAAATGCACAAGTAGCTCTTACTTTGAAAATTGAAGGATTTGTGCAGGACTATCTAGCCATTGAACAGATTATTTCCAATTCAGAATTTCTAGAAAAAAAACAAAACAAGTGATGGATGTCTAGATTCCCTCCGTTACTTACTCTACTATCAAACCTCTTCCATCACCCAAACAAATTGGTAGTTCCTCCTCTTCTACTTCTTAATTATCACCCATCTTGTCAGTCATCCAAAACCCTCCACCTAATTCAGTCACAAACTCTCCTAATCGTGATTCTACTACTATAAGAATGGTTAAATCAACCATGGGTTCCCTGGTTAGCTAGAAACCTAATTACGTTACTACCGAAGATTACCCAACTAAAATGACTTACAAAATTATCACACTAGAGTAATTACAAAAAGAGAAGGTGGACTTGAAAGCTGATGTTAGCTATTTATTATTGCATAAAGTAGATTCTCTGCAAACCCAAAAGGATGAAACTAGATAGCTTAATTATCTCATCCATTGGATGACCTATGGATAAAGGCATATCGTGGCAATTGAAAACCAACTAAAGATGATACAGGCAAACATGGAAGCCCTAAATAAATGTATCATGAAACAAAAGGTGCTTTGCACACATAATGAAAAGGGAGCAATTGCTACACTTGAGTCTAATTTGAAGCTTTTAAAAATCTTTCTAAAAATTGCAACACATTCAACGACCTCGAGTTCTCGAGGTCTTTTGTGCTCCCTACAGATCCAAGGTGTTAATGGTAGACACCGACAAAGGTAAGGCATCAAGCATAAATATGATAAGGTCTAAGATACCCAAAGAAGAAAGACCCAATCATTGATTTATTGATCATGTTATTGTCCTTTGAATGGACGTTCCTATTCTTTCTCTGGACATAGTCCCAATCGATGACATAAAAGATGTAGTCTGTATATGGACTCAGAAGACCTATATGGCACAACAAACTAGCAAGACTTCTACTCAACAACTATTTGATGTTCTATATCTAGCTTTCACAGGCAAGGTGAAGCATTGGTGGGGATTCTTGCCCAATGAAAACAAGAAAGAAATTATTGAATAGGGAGTACAACATCTAGGAAATCTCACATTGAGAGAATTCTTCCCAGTTAGAGCACATCAAACTACAACAGATATGTTGATACTGGCTAGAAAAAAATTAAAGATATAGATGACTTTGAAGTCTATGTGAACATCTATACAAATAAGTATACCGGCTTGGGCAACATTATCCTCCAATAGTCAAACCTCAATTTCTAGCTTCCATTCCAAAGTCTATTAGCAAATTGGTATTAACAGAGTTAAATACCACAAATATCTTATTGGACAATTTATTATTTGTTGACATAATACAGTATGCCAGACAAGAGATTAAAAACTCTATTACTATATGAATGCCCAGAACTCATTGATGCATATTTCCCAAAAAACTTGTTCTCAAATATCCGGAGTTGAATGATTTAATATCTCGATCATCAACAACACCAAGTAAGTAAAGGAAACCATTCGAAAGATCAACTTTCAGAAAGCCAAAGTTCTTGCACCTCAGACGCAGAAAACTCTTCTGACCTTCAAACTGTTCCAAAAGAAAAAGACAGCCAGAAGAGCTGCGACCAAAATAGATGAATGTTACGCTTGTAAAAAGGCCGACGACTTTGCAAGAAATTGTCCAAACAAATCTCCCAAACATATCAAAACCATATTTCAAATTAACAAAATTGACTCTGATTGGGAAATGATTGAAACCCAAGAGCATCTAGAACAAGCTTATGAAGAAAGAGATATAATTTATACATTGTATTCTAACCTTGACATTTCCTGTTATTATGTGTCCACGGAATCTAAAGACGAAGGCGTACACCTTCAGATGATGCATTCTACAATAACATCTTTTAATTTTGATAATTCTAGTAAAGAAGACACAGAAGATTTTTGCAGAACAAATTGCTCAATAGAGGCCCCCTCTACCTCAAAGATAAAGATAAAAGGGCCTCAATATTATGAGACTGAAGATGATGATGATGCTTACTAATCCACCATGATGCCCTTTTCAGCTAACAGTGATGAAGATTTTATAAATCCCTTCATCAGCAAGGTACCTACAAAAATTGTTTCAACACCAATAAAAGTCATGAGTGATTACAAAAAGGGAAATGTTCTAGAAATAGTAATTCAAACCCTCAAGCACGATCTATCAAAAAATCAAGTGTTGCAAATTTGAAAGCTTATCAAAATCACTAACCGTATTGTTATTTCCAGACAAATTGCATCATATGGAAATGAACAATGGAAAAGATGTCAGATATTCATCGGCACCAGAGCAAACATCAACATGTGCCACAGAGTTCTATGGGAAAACTAGCTCTATTATCCCACAGGTGGAATCATTAAAATAATGAATAGAAGCCGCACCATTTTTCACTTTGCTCTCCAGGTACCTTTGACACTTGCAAAACAAAACCTTTTAGCAAAAAATTTTCAAATAAATGATGGTGGCTATGAGGTCGGCCTTGGTTGTGTTACCCTGGACAAGATGGACACGTATACAATTTCTCAAGACATGGTGGTTTTTAACATCAACAAAGAAAAAGAAATCATTCCTAGAATTTCTCCATATTTCAAGTTTCAGAATAACATGATGACTATGGAAGATGTCTCTATTTCTCAATTGATTCGATTTTGAGAAAAAAAAGAAAAAAAACTAAGAGATATTCCATCATTAGACATTTAAATCACATGTCTCAACCCGCTCAGTCTTGTCTCCGTTCTATAGCAGAGCTTGCCAAAAGATTGAAGGAATGCTATATTGAGCATCCTCTAACTAATTGGGATAAAGACTCCATAGTTGTCCACATCCCTACAGTTTATGATATACTTGTACATGGAAAACCTATTAGACATTCCATTGAAGATGAAGTTGAACTTCGCAGACATATAGAAGAATTCAGCAACAAACAATTAATGAGGCCTTCAACTTCAAATGACTCCTCTTCAACCTTCATTATTCGAAATTATGTAGAACAAAACAGAGGCAAAGCTAGAATGGTCGTTGATTATGGACCCCTTAATGCTATCACTGTAGACATCAAATGACTACTTTCCAACATAGAAGAATTGATCTAGAGAGTAGCTAAAAAATCAATATTTTTATATTTTTATTATAAATCAAGATACCACCAAATTAAGATTACTGAAACAGGTATTCACAAAACAACTTTTTTCAACACCTTGTGGTCTCTATGAATGGCTGGTGCTATCTTTTAGCCTAAAAAACGTTTCTTCACAATTCCTAAGAATAATGTATGAAATTTTGAAATGTTATGCGTCTTTCATTGCTAACTATATTGATAATCACCTATAAATAAATTCCAAATAGTTATAGATAAAGTGAAATTTTTGGGAGTCACAATTCAAGACCATTGCATCACTATGCAAAAGCATCCACATGAAAAGCTGTTAAGGTTCCCATTAATTGGAAAATCTGCAACAATGCCAATGGTTCTGTAAATTATCTTAGATCCTTCATTTTCAAATTATCATAAAAAACTAGGCATATCTGAAGAGCAATGAGAACCAAACTATTTACATGGCCTATAAACTCTACCAAAGAAGTGTTACAATTATAGAAGGAATGCTTACAACTTTCTTCTCTTCAACCAGCTTATACTAGACCATATGTGTTATCAACAGATGCTTCAGAATATATATGGTCTACCATGTTGCTCTACAAAAGAGAAGCTAAAGAAGATATATTCGCATATCAAAGTGGACAGGTTAAAAACATGAGCTGAATTATTGGCCTATAGAAAAAGAAATTTTAGCAATTGTCAAAGGAGTTCAGAAGTTCCATACTTATTTAATTAGTGAAACTTTTATCCTAAGATTCTCAAGTACAAGTTATCTAACAACGACAAATTAAGAAGATACGCATGGTGGCAATTCATACTAGCTCAATATCAATTTTCTATTGAAAGAATATTAGTAAAGGATCATCATCTCCCTTATATTTTAACCAGAGTATTGAGGCCTTAACTCAAAATGATGAAAACTCAACAGGTACAGTGGAAAAAGTTGCCCCTCAGAGCTCCACAACAACAATTGCATTTCTGCCAACATATAAGAATGCCATTCCCATATGGTAGTATTATCCAAGGGGAATATCCTATTGTAGATTGTTTCATTACCTCATTAGGAAGAATCATTTGTATGATTAATGGCCTCAAATGGACAAATTTGGAAGGAGAAATCCCCGATTTACTAATTGAAAAAGAAATTCTTGATGACATCCTTTTCATCAGAAGCCAACTATACCCTAATAACATATCTCGAGAATATGTACATCATATTCTACCTACTCGAGAATGGGAACAAGATTTATGTCAATTTTTTTAGAGAATAAATTTATCTGAACCACAAGTAATATGGTGATATTTAGATGAAGAATTACTTATGGAAGCATCAGAAGAAGAATAGTCTCCAGCCACCACAGTAAAATAGTTCATCACAATAATCGACAAATATAGAAGCTGCTAAAAGAAAGCAAACATCCTACAACACATGTTAAAGTAAAAAGGTGTTTGTCACTTTACTTTTTAAAGGCGCATCTCTTTCCCATTGTAAAGATGTTATCACCTTTTTCTCTACAATTGTAATGATGTTGTCACCTTTTTCTATACAATTGTAAGGATGTTGTCCATTAACGATAAAGATACCATGTCACTTAACGACGCATCTCTTTCCAGATATAAAGATGTGGACTTCATTTACGGACTTCAGTTGTAACATAAAATTTCTTATATAAATATGACAGAGGTCGATGCATTATGGCATCAAAGTTAAGAAGAAATCCTAAGTGCACCTTGTATGTTGTCTCGAGAGTTCTCTATAGCAAGTCCTTTGCTAAAGATTCATTGAGAACCTTAGAACTATGTCACAAAAAATATTATTAGCAAAAAATGTTGGAAAAATCAACTATACCCCCGAACCTAGCAAGATCTAACCCAATCTATCGACTTGACCTTAAAAAATATATTAGGGCCATAATTTTTAAAAACTAGGTCATTTTTGGATCGACTTATTTTGACTTACTTTTTTCATCAAGTCGGATTAAAGATTAGAAATTTTGATTCCAAATCACTTCATGGAGTTATTTGACTTGTGAAAATGGGCCATAGTATTGTAACCCAAAATCAGATATAATCGAATTAGAATCAATCAGTAGTCATAAGATTATATTTAGGATTTTTTGCATATAAGTCTCTACAAACGTAGTGAATTGTCGATTAGTCCCTCAATCTTGACTATTTTTCTTAAAATCCCTTACGATCATCTAACTCTTCCTAAAAAGCTCATATAATTCATGAACATTAAAAAAATAGATATTCAATGGAATATTCTGTCCTCCTGTTAGAATTTACATGAAATCCCTAAACTATCATCGTCTTCATTTCCTGTGTCCCTCACCCCCCATCGTTATAAAATGGAGAACCCAAAATCCCTCTCCCCCACTGCCTCACTACCCCACTCATCGGCCATCCACCGGCCGCCCACTCCCCCGGAGGACATCATCCCTAGTCCGACATGACAGCCCCCCATTGACTATTCAACTGGACTTCATCCCTAGCTCCGATGAGAAGTGTAGTGCGGCTCCTCTGATGATCAACATAATCCAACATTGGCCACTCCTCTAATGATCAGTGCAGTGCGCCCACCTTCCACTCCTCCGATGATCCACGCAGTGCGCCCACCGGTTGCACCCCCTCACATCATCCTCAGCTAGGGCGACCAATGTAGAGCACTAGCAACACCCACCGGCACCATCTCTCTTGCCATCACGCCCAACACAAGAGCATTGGCCCCTCACTTATTCCCCATGTCTGAAATGGTATGCCTTTCCTTTTGCTAGATTATTCATGTACGACAGGTGATTGATAATTTGCCTATGTTAAATACAATCATCAAATGCAAGTGGAATGCAGTTGTCTCGAGGTGGTGCCTTCCCCTCTCGTCTTCCACCGATTGAAGGCAATTGTAGAAGGGGTAACTGTCGGGTTTACGTTTCAAATCATGAGAGGTCGAAAGGTACGCATTTCTATTGTTGTCTGCATGCCAAATCTAACGGGGATTGCGGTTTCTTTATATAGGTTGGCGATGCCACCTATAGCGTTGTAGATGTCAAATATCAATTGAAGGCCATGGAAGAATGCATGACAAAGAAGTTACAGAGGGTGGAGATGCAATCGAGGAACCTAAAATTATTGTTGTATTTTGTCATCTTTGTACTCCTTGTGATTTGCTTGTTCAAGTGAACATGGGTTAAGAGGGATGAAATCTGAGTCATATATCAGACTTGTTATCATCGTTAGTAAAATATAATGCCATCCTATCATCCATCAAACTTGTCACGTAATGTAATGCCATTTTGTCATTTGAGTCATGTATCAGACCTGTCATATATCAGACCTTTTGTTATATGTGAAGAGGGGCGATCTCGCGCTGGTCCTGAGCTGGGGAGATGATCACCGATCAGTGAACTGCAAGGAAGGGAAACAGATCAGGGGGCCCAGGGGTGGTTCCCTGGGGAAAACCCTCCGATGCCTAAGTCAGTAGAGCAGTGGTGGAAGCTATGAAGGGAGGAGGAAAGAGATGCACGAGATCCCTCTCCACCAAGGTGGTGAAGTGGTTCTTGCTCAGGGAGTTTTAGGCGTGTGTAGGCCTTACCTTTCGCTGGAGGGAGTCCCATGTTTAAATAGTGTGCCTACCATATAAGTCTCGTAAGCTGAGGATTTTCAAGCGGGGGTTACGTCCTCGACGTGAGCTCTTTACGTCCTCATCGTGAGCTCTTTACGTCCACACCGTGGGTTCTTTATAGCCTTGAGGACTCGTGGGCCCCCTTGTCCTCGTAAACTCCTGCTCAGAAAGGGATCTCGACGGTAGTGTGGATAAGCAACCGTCGGTCGACCCAAGCGTGAAGAGTGCCAGCCATGTCCCGGGCGATAGGCATAGCTCGGATGAGAGTCGGTCGGAGTGGGCGCTGACCGCGAGCCTTTATCCCGGCGAGGGGGATAGGTCAGGCATGGGTCTTCCTCCCAACGGACCGACGCTCGGCCTTCCGAGCCTAATGGTCGCCTAGGAAGTGCTTGATCTCGAGTGAACTTATTGGGCTTTTATGCTAAGTGGGTCCTGCGGGGCAGTCACTTAGATGAGATGGGTCTCGTTTGGTCTCGCTGGACCTAGTTTGGCCGCTCTTAGATGGGCTACAGAAATCCCCCTCTCCACTTGTCCCCCTCCTACTCCCGAGCCTTGACAGGCTCAGAAGAGTAGCTGTTGGGATTTTGGACCAGCGTGGCTCGGGTGGGTGGAGATCTGGCGGTGTTAAGAAGCCACGTGGCGTGGTCACCTAGGCCCATAAAAATGATAATCCTGACGGATTTAAAATGAGGGGGCCCCCCTTTCTCAGAGGTCAGAACGGCGTGCCGCCTTCCGCGAGGGGATATAAGCATAGTGCGCTGGCTGCCGTTCCATACTTCCTCCGCTTTTAGGGTTTTGCTCTCCGTTGTATTTGCCTTCGGGGCTCTTTGATGCGCCATGGGGATATGGTGAAAGAGCAGAGACTCGCGGCGGCGTTTGCAGAGTTGGCGGAGATAACCGTGAAGGCGGTCCGACAGCTTCCCCTTCCTACAGAGTCTTCAGGGTCTTGGAAGCCTTCCCCGGTAAGGTCCTCTTCAGACTTTATGGCGGATCAGCGTTCGGAGATCGAGGAGTTTGAGGGTGAGCCTGAGGCGAGGGCGATGGTGATACCGCTGGCTCCGAACTACAGCGAGCTGAGGGAGGCGGAGGTGAAGCGGCTAGAGCATCAGTTTCGCCTGCCCTATCAATATTACTTCGTCGCGGCTATCCCAAACGAGACGAGCTTGGATTCTCGTACGAGCCATTTCTGCTCCTTCTTTCTGTCGTGGATGGGTGGGTTCTGTCTTCCCTTTGACCCTTTTATTCTTAAGCTTCTCAACTTCTTCCGGTTGGCTCCCATACAGTTGGTAGCCAACTCTTATCTTCTTCTCTCCGCCTTCCGCATCCTCTGCCTCCAGTGCGGGGTTCCTCCTTCCTTGGACCTCTTCCATTATTTTTTTGAATTGAAGGGGCACTCCTCGGCCGGGAAGGGCTTCTATTTCATCCAGGCAAGGCGAAACATGAGATATGTCTCCTTAGCCGCGAAGGATTCTTCCCACAAGGGGTGGAAGACTCAGTTCTTCTGGGTGGAGATTTTTTCAGTGGAGGAGACTTGGAGGTGTCCCGTAATCCCCAACTTTCATCCGAACATCCCTCCAAGGCAAGATGAGTTTTCTCCGGACGTGGAGGAGTACGCGGCCATTTTGATGAGGCATCGCCAGTCCACGGAGGAGCTGGTGACCCCGGAGAACGTCGAGCGGTGCCTTCTCCCACGGCTACGGTCGGCAAGTACGGGCACCATGAATCATCTTTCTCGTCGGATGATGAAGCCATTTTTCTTTTTCTGACCATATCTTCTTTTGCGCAGACGCCAGGCGGCCGACTGTGGAGGAGGAGCCTGCGACCGAGCGGGATGTGATTGACCTAGGCGACGACTCGGCTGCCAATGAGTCGCGAGCTCCTGAGGGTCGCTCCCGAGCCCGAGATAAGGGCAAGGGGGTGACCCGGGAAGGGTCTTCCAGGCCACGGGGGTCCAAGCGTAAGGATCACGTGGAGGGGATGATACGGGACACCGTGAGGACCAAGAAGTGGGCCAAGAAGGCCGGGGCCGTCCTCACAGTCGAAGGTGGCTCTGGCTCGGCTCTCCCCTCTGCCGAGCATGACAGGGCTAGCCCTATTAGGCTGGCTCTCCCATCCGCCGAGCAAGAGGGGGTCGAGGAGGCCAGGGCTGTTCCTGCGGTTGGTGGAAGCGATGGCCCGGCTCTCCCCTCTGCAGGAGCCGAGGGGGCCGGGGCCGAAGCGGGCGACTCCAGGATCGCGTCGAGACTGGAGCGTCGAGCAAGGCAGGCGGCGCTCCGGGTGGTGACGCCCGGGCCGAGCCGGTCGAGGTCAGGGGGTTTCAAGGAGAGGCGACGCAGCCCCAACCGACCGAGGTAATAGGGGCGGATGGAGCAGTGGCTCAATCTGGGCCGGCCGGCGGGGCTCCCGAGGAGATGCCGCTCGGAGGGGCGGCCCTTATGCTGGCGACTCTGGATAGGCTGGGCATCTAGGGCCCTCTATACCAGAAATGTCGCAGCATAGCTGTGAAGGTGGTGAAGGGAGGAGACAGGCAACCATCCCCACCCATGGCCCTTGAGATGGTTATGAAGGGTGGCCTGATCCTGGCCCAGATGGGGGCTTCTCTAGCTGAAGCCTACGCTCGGTCGGAGTCAGAGCGGGCGAACCTTGCTTGGACCCTTGGTGCGTCCGACAGGAAGGTAGCTCGGCTCATTGAGGAGCATGATGGGCTTCGGCGGGAGCTCTCCTCAATTAGAGAGCTGGCGAGGGCGAGCCAAGCGGAGGCTCGGACGCTAACCGAGCAACTAGCTCAGGCCCGCGTGTCGCTCGAGAGGAAGAGCAAGCTTATGGAGGAGGAGCGCGTGGCCCGCGTCGAGTGAGATGCCCAGTGGGAGACCGAGCGCGCCGAGCTATTAGACCGAGCGGAGGAAGCCACGCGTCTTCGGCTGGAAGCCGAGGCTGATCAAGCCGAGGCGAAGAAGCAGATGGCCGAGGCAGAGTGGAGGTTGGCCGAGGTGGAGTGGGAGAAGGCCGAGCTCGTTAGTAGGGTGGGATCGGCCGGGGCGGAGGCACTCGAGCAATACAAACGCTTGGAGGCCTACCGGGTCGATCTTAAGGAGGCTGCCCTTCCTTACTATGAGTTAGCACTTTGTCGGGGCATCCGCAAGGGGTTCAAGCAAGGCTACGGCCGAGCCATCTCCTACGCGAAGGAACAGGCGTCTGGGACAATTGATTTCCCGTCCGGGCAACGCTACGACTTGGATTCGGCGTCCTCCGATTCCTCTGATTCGGCCTCGGGGGATGAAGGAGACCGGGAGGACTCGTCTTCGCCTGAGGGGTCGCCGACTCCGGAAGCCTCGGGAGGGCGTGCAACCGAGGCAGTTCCCATGCAGGTGGGGTCAGTGCCAGGGTCGGTCGTCGCCGAGGGTGCCGGGGACAGACCGTCCGAGCCTTCAACTTCCGATCCTCAGAATGGGTAAGGGGCCCGACGTATCGGTTTTTCTTTTTCTCCTTGTATGTTTTTCCTTTTTTGAAGAAAAACTTCTTTTTTGTGTAAAGGAAGGTCAAAAACGTAAGGCTATAGCGTTATGATAAAGATTTGACTATCTTTTACCGCCTTTGCCGTGGTTTCACCAGCGTATCCGCAGTAGTTAGAAAGTGCCGATACTTTCTGCGTGGATCTCGCATGATGGTTGGGCGGGCGTCTGACAGGGTGTCTTTCCATTTTCTCATGCCTTAAATGCCCGGCCGCTTCATGTGTCCCGCTGGTACGGAACCGAGGAGTCTGAGATGACCGTTCGGAGGGAAAGGTCCCTTTAGCATGTTTTTGAGGGGAGAACCATTTAAGGCAAGTAGCCTCCCTTCGCCTATAAAAGGTCCGAAGGGCGTCTCTCCCTCTCCACCGCTTAGGATTTTCTCTGACAGTCTTTCCTCCCTCCTTCTTCACGAAGCGTTGTACTGTCAGATTTGAAGCATGGAAGACGCTTTGGAAGACGAAGCTGCCGACGACGGAGGGCAGAGAGTCTTTGCTGCTCTGGGTCTGAAGGGAGTTCGACGGCCGGTGGACAGGTATGAAGGGGGTTTGACGTGCGGAAGCACATCGCCTTCTTTTTATCAGTTCTGGCGGCGCTTGCGGGGAGGGGCGTAACGGCGGGTGGATGTGGGGATCAGGCACCCCTTTCTCTCGTCCCTTCCCGCTCACTCTCTGGAGGGGATCCCTCATGATTCCTCTCCACTTCTTGCTTCTCCTACCTTCTCCCTACAGCCTCTTTCTCTCTCTTCTGCTCTTCCTATCATTTCTTTCACTCTTCGGAGGGTGCCTCTTGACATCCTCTTCTATTAGTTGGCTTCCTCTTCCCCTTCATCTTCCCTGTGCAACTTGGAAGGTAGCCTTCTTCTGTCACCTTTGTTCCGAGTTACCCGAGCCAACGGGGTCGACTATCCTTTATCCGAGCCAGTTTCCGCACGAGACAAAGTCAGTGGCTGGACGCGGGAAGGTTAACCGAGTCAGTCGAGCAATGGGTTTGTACGGTGGCGCCAGATGGATTTTTGCTTTTTGACATGTATTGTTTGGCTTTTCTGATGTACAAACAATTATTTTGTATAAAAGATGAAGGAAAATTTTGTTTTATCATCATATTTCTTACATGATTGAAGTGTTCAGAAGTAGAACTTACGTAGTGTAGTCGCGTTCCACGTCCAAGGGATGGGTTCTCCTTCCATAGTAGATAACCGGTACGCTCCTTTCCCGAGCGTCTCGACCACTCGGTAGGGGCCTTCCCAATTAGGGGATAACTTGCCCGCCGCCTCAAGTGGTCGAGAGGTTTCGACTTTCCTGAGAACGAAGTCTCCCGACTGGAAGTGTCTGTCTCGGACTTTGGCGTTGTAGTATCGAGTGAGGCGGCGTTGATATTCCGTTGCTCGGATGCTGACAATCTCTCGGACTTCATCTGCTAGGTCGAGGTTTTTGAGCAATTTCTGGTCGTTTGCCTCGGGCAAGAAGTAGATGACTCGGAGAGAGGGATTGCCAATCTCCAACGGGATCACGGCCTCGGTGCCATACACCAGCTGAAAAGGACTCTCACCGGTTGCCGTTCTGGGAGTCGTTCTGTGCGACCAAATTATGTTTGGCAATTCCTCGAGCCAGCTGCCTTTGGCTTTACCGAGCCTAGCCTTGATGCCTTTTAAGATAGTCTTATTGGCATTTTTGACCAGTCCGTTAGCATGAGGGTGGGCGACCGAAGTGAAGTGATTACGAATGTTTAGGTCGGCACATCTGTCTCGGAAGTAACGAGAATCAAACTATCGGCCATTATCGCTCACTATCACCCGGGGGATGCCGTAGCGACAAATGATCGACTTCCAGATGAAACTCCACACGACTGTCTTGGTGATCATGGCTGTAGCTTCGGCCTCGATCCACTTGGTGAAGTAGTCAACGGCGACGATGAGAAACTTCTTCTGGGCCTGAGTCATAGGGAACGGCCCAAGGATGTCAACCCCCCACCAAGCGAAAGGATAAGGCTCGGCTAGGGTGACAAGCTTTGTTGCCGGCTGATGGACCAAGTGGTCAAATCGCTGGCATCGGTCACACTGTTACACGTAGGCCAAGCAGTCGCGCTGCAGAGTGGGCCACCAGTAACCCAGCCGAAGCAGGATTATGACGAGCGACCTTCCCCTTGATGCGCTCCACACAGGCCTTCGTGAACCTCTTGAATCGCACGGCTGGCTTCATCAGTACTGATGCACTTCAGGAGGGGACCGGAGAAGGATCTACGGTATAAAGTGTCGTCCAGAATGACGAATCACCGAGCTTGGTATTTCAATCTCCGGGCTTCCCGAGGGTCGGGAGGCTCCTAAGAGTCTTGGAGCCACGATAGATAGGGGGTACGACAGTCGCTTGGGGAGGCCGAGTCAACAGCCATGAGCTCCGAATCAAAGCTCGGTAGCTCTAGCTCTTCGAGAAGGACCGATCGAGTACCCTCGTGGTCAAGGGAGGAAGCCAGTCGAGAGAGGGCGTCCACTGGGGAGTTTTCCTCCCGAGCTATTCGGAGTACCTCAAAACTCTCGAACTGTTGTGCCACGGTTTTGACCAGCTGGAGGTATTTGACCATCGGTGCTTCCCGAGCATCGTAATCGCTGTTGACCTGCCTAGCGACCAGTTGGGAGTCAGTGTGAATTCTGACTCGCTTAGCCCCCAACCGCCGGGCCATGCGGGCTCCCGAGATAAGGGCTTCATACTCGGAGGCGTTGTTGGATGCCTGGAAGTTGAACTTCAAGGCGTATTGCAGCTCTGCTCCCTCGGGGGACTTCAGGAGGATATCGGCGCCGATCCCGACTGAGTTGGAGGATCCGTCGACGAATAATTCTCAGGTTGGCCCGGGCGCGGATGGAGATTTTTTTTCAGTCGGGATGGTGCTCTTGACGATGAAGTCAGCGAGCACCTGTCCTTTGATAGCCGAGCGAGGCCGATACGATATATCGTAGGCCCGGAGCATAATGGCCCACTTAACGAGGCGTCTCGAGGCTTCAGGGTGAGGGAGGATCATCTTCAGTGGTTCGCCGGTCAACACGATGATGGAGTGCCCTTGGAAATAGGGTCGAAGGCGCTTGGCCGAGGTAACCAACGCTAGCACGAGTCTCTCGGTTGCGCGTACCTTCTTTTAGCCTCGTTGAGCACCTTGCTGGTGTAGTAGACCGGTCTTTCGACTCCCGAGTCATTTCTGACCAGGACAGAGCTAACTGTGGAGGGAGTTGCCGAGAGGTAGAGATGCAAGGCTTCACCTAGGACAGGCTTGGTCAGCACCGGGGGTGAAGCCAGGAACTCCTTAAGCTCAGCGAATGCCTTCTGGCATTCCTCGTCCTATGCGAACGTAGCAGATGCCATTTTGAGCCCCCTCAACAGTTTGAAGAAGGGTAGGCATCGTTCGACCGCACGGGATAGGAATCTGTTGAGCGCAGCAATGCGCCCGGTAAGGCGTTGAACGTCCTTGGTGCAGGTGGGCGGCCGCATGTCCAGGATGGCCTGGACCTTGTCGGGGTTGGCCTCGATCCCACGCTGGGTCACCAAGAAACCCAGGAATTTCACGGACCTTACTCTGAAGGCACACTTGGCGGGGTTGAGCTTCATGTTGTACCTCAGGAGAGTGTCGAAGGTCTCAGCCAGGTCGGCGAAGTGGTCCTCGGCCTTGGGGGTCTTGACGAGCATGTCGTCGATATAGGCCTCGAGGTTCCGGCCAAGCTGTCCTTCGAACATATGGTTGACCAGCCTCTGGTATGTGACTCCACCGTTCTTCAGCCCGAAGGGCATCCGGGTGTAGCAGTATATGTCGAAGTCGGTGATGAAGGTGGTCTTCTCGATGTCTTCTGGATCCATTCTGATCTAGTGGTAGCCTGAATAGGCATCTAGGAAGCTGAGTATCTCGTTGCCCGAGGTTGAATCAACCAGTTGGTCGATGCTCGGCAACGGATAGCAGTCTTTTGGTGCGACTTTGTTCAAGTCGGTGAAGTCCACGCACATTCGCCACTTTCCCGAAACTTTTGGCACCAGGACGACATTAGCCAGCCACGTCGGGTACAGGACCATTCTAAAAAGACCAGTCTTCTACCCCTTGGTGACATGCTCCTTGATGATTGTCTGCTTCTCTGGTGCGTGCTTCCTTCTGCGTTGTTGTACGGGCTTCACGGTCGGGTCAAGGTTGAGTTTATGCACTATCGTCTCTCCCGGTATCCCGGGGAGTTGATCATCAGACCATGCAAAGACTCGGATGTACCCGGAAAGAAATTCTTTGTATTGCTGCTGGGCCTCGGATGGTAGGCTGGCTGCAATCTTTACTCCTAGGGTCGGGTCATCGTTTAGGAAAACCGTTAACAACTCGCCTCCAGGCTCGGATGTTGTGGGTTTTTTCTCGACTTCCCGGGGGCCCTTATTTTTCCCGTCCGGCCTTGTGGCTTCGACCGATTTATTATAGCACCTTCTGGCCATTGCCTGATTGCCCCGGACTTCCCCCACCCCATGTTTAGTGGGGAACTTCATCTTTTGGTGATAGGTAGAGGGCACCGCTTTCGTTCGGCTAAGGATTCCCCGGCCGAAGATTACGTTGTATGCTATCATACCCTTGATCACTATGAAGTCCACCATAACCGTAACGGTTTTGGATGGGTGCTGAGAGTAACCGGCAGGCTGAGGGCTCCCTCGGGATAAGTGGCCTGGCCATTGAACCCGCAAACGGGGGTTCGGATCAGGCGGAGTTTAGACGGATTCTCCCCCGTCTTAAGAAAACACTCATAAGATAATACATCAGGGGCGCTCCCATTGTCAACTAGAATCCTATCTACGTTACAATGGTTTATCGTAGCCGATATAACTAGGGCGTCGTCATGCAGGGTGGTTAGCCCTTCCAGGTCTTGGTCAGAGAAGACTATGACATGTGGCTCACTTGGCGGGGCCTTGGCAGGCTCGGTGGCTCGGCTCGCCCACCCAGCATGACGCTTCCTTCCTCGGCCGCTGTCTCCTCCTGATGCAGCTCCTCCAGCGATGACATTGTTGTGGATCCCGCGAGGGGCGTTGTCGATCTTCATTGGGGCGCCTCGATCCTCCTTATGCCCGGCCACGAACCGGGATAGGTGTCCCTGGCGGACGAGGCGCTCGATCTCATCCTGGAGCTGGCGGCAACCGCCGGTGTGATGCCTGTGGTCAATGTGGAACAGGCAGTGCTTACTGCGAATGCGGCTCTTCGACCTCATTGGCTCGGGTTGGCGGAGGAGGCCCGAGCCTTTGATGTCTTCATAGATCTCGTACACCGGAGCAGTTAAGGGAGTGTACTGCGCGTACTTCCGGGACGGTTCTTTGTGCTCCCCGTCTCGGTTCCGCCTTTTTCCTTGGCCCGAGCTTGGCTTGGGTGCTCACTTCTTGTCCCCCTCCCGACCCGAACCGGTTGCGCCTCGGCATGCGCTGAGAACTTCTTCGCACTCAGCATGGCGCAAAGCCAGAGTCACTAGCTCGGCAAGGGTCGAGGGAGGGTGGAGGATAAGATCGCGGCGGAGGTTCTAGTCACGGGTGCCTCCGGTCAGCGCGGTTACGGCCGAGTGATGCGGGACGGACACGCGACCTGGGACTCTAGCTCGCGATCGTCCCTAAGCGAGGGAAGACGTGGGACCGTTCGCAGTTGAGAAACCGACCGTGAGTCTCGGGTATCGACCTTTCCGCGTGAACTCGGATCGAGTCACGGGACGGTACGCTCACTCACTCTCGCAGCGGTAATAACAGTATATCAAGCTAGTATCCTACACTCGCAGCGGCATATACGAATGAATACGAACTAAGCAAAAATGCGAT
The DNA here is from genome assembly GCA_022559845.1 of Amorphophallus konjac. Classification (NCBI taxonomy): domain Eukaryota; kingdom Viridiplantae; phylum Streptophyta; class Magnoliopsida; order Alismatales; family Araceae; genus Amorphophallus; species Amorphophallus konjac. The sequence goes on along the minus strand of JAHNEJ010002694.1, from coordinate 9,896 downwards.
AAAGAGTTGGGGCGAGTTTACCTCCACGCTCCAAGCGTGGGGAAGACGTTCCCGGCCAAGTACGGTAACTCCCGGTAACAACGGTTAAAAGTTAATTACAATAGTGAATTATATTGCTCACTCCACGCAGGAAGGTAAAGGGCTACAAGTGGGGCCCGGGAGGACCGACCCTGGGTTGACGGGCAGCAATCTGGAGGTGCGATCGGGGCGAACTCGACCTGCTGGTCCGACTCGGTACTGTGCCGACTCGGTTATGACTCGCTGGATAGTAAGGCGCGATTTCCAAAGGAACGTCGCCCTCCTAAGGTCTTATGAAGGCGCCATTTGGCTGGAACAATGGTGGGACGTCCCTGATCAACTCCCTGAAGTGGCGGTTCCAGAAGTTGACTTTTGGTATTTTTGCACGAATTATTCCCGGACTGATTTTCCTGATCTGCACAGGGAACAGAATTGCACGCCTCGACGGCAATAATTATGGTGCTCAGATCCGGAGGCTGATCGAGGCGTGGCTGGTACTGTTGGAAAGAGTACTCACATAACTACAACATTTTTTTTTCGTCGATCCAGAAAAGGGATTAGAAATGAAAAACTCTGCAAACTACGGGTTTTTCGGTGGATCAGGTTACTGACACTCAGGACATAGAGGGATCTGCCTGAAACTGACCTTTGACCGAGGGGAAAATGAATTTTATAGATTGCACGAAAATTATGGTGGAAGGGGGTATATGTGAGGAACATTGAGGAATTTTTTTGGATTTTCTAGAAATTGATAAGGGTGTGGAAAAAATACGAACATGTGACACTATCCCGTGGATCTGCAGAATGGCATATTACAGGGGGAAGAATAAGAAATATGGGAAAAATACTAAACGACGTCCAAATGACACAAAATTTGAACTGGAGGTTAAGGGAGAAAGGTAGAACAAGCCCTCAAAGTTTGGGCTTGATCAGACAAGTATAAGAAAACATAAAATTCTGGAGATGAGATTATATCCTGATGTAGATAAAATTCCAGTGTTGATGGCGGCTGTGCGATGGCGGCGGCGGCGGCAGAAGTTGAACTCAGAGGATAAGAGGGGGAGGTAGAAAGGGTCTCACACCCTGGATTGCTGGAGGAAGAAGAAGAACCAGAGGGAGAGAGGGGAGAGAAGCGCACCCTCCTTGGGGAATTACAACCAAAATTCTGATTTTTCACTTCATTAATTCTAGTAAAATGTGAATTACATCTATTTGTATGAAATGGAAAAAGACTCAAAATAACCCTAGATCTAGAATTAGGAGGGGTAAATAAGGGATATAACTAATTAGTTCTAACATGTGAATTTTGAAAAAAATAAAATACTAAAAGGGAGGGGGGTGCCCCCTTTACCAAGGGGGCATGGTAGGTGGCATCTTGGAGTATTTAGTCCATTTGTCTCCCTTTGAAAGTCCAAGCATCTAGAAGCCACCTAGGATGGTTGACCAGCCCCACATGGACCCAAATGGCTTAGGTGGACCAATGGACAAGGGGTGAGGGCCCCCTTGATGGACCTACTGACAATTTTCACAAAAACCCAAATAATCCTAGGGAATGACACATTGGCTTATAAAGCCTTATAATTATGAACATACTTTCCCAAGGATATAAAAGCAAACTAAAGGACACAAATGTAAATAAAATGTTAGTGCTCTTGGCGTCGATTCCCATCAACTCTCCCCGGGTGGGAAGAACTCGACCCCGTCGAGTAAGGGGTGCGGCTACTCGAGTAGCTCCGGCGGATGCGTCACCGAACCTGGAAGCGCGGAGTGCGCTCCACTCCAAGTAATCGACACCTGCTCATCCCGTATAGATTCGATATGCACACGCTGCTGGGGAAGAGGCTAGAGGTGGACACTCCGGGGTGGAGTCACTCTCAAATAAAGGAAAGCGGCTCGAAGACTCACTAGGAATCACCGCTTGTCCCTTATGTGACCAGATCCAATATGAAGTAGAACCGATCCCAAAGTTCGGTAAGTCTCATACTCGAAAGGGACTAACAACACGAGCGTACAAACCGACTCGACTCGATGTATGCACAAACACACGATAGACAAACAAAACAAAGACTCACAAAGACCCTAAACAAACCTAATGTTAGTCCGACCCGTACGTGTGTGACGGCGGACCAGGACACCCAAATGTGTGCCATGCATGCATCTGACGTAACCGGAGGTTGACGTCATGGGGAATTCCTAGACCTCCTAAAATGGACCATGCATGCATAGTGGACTTAGATGTGGGAGGGCCAGGGGTACCAAATGCATCTTCTTTCTTTCCCCTAGATGATGGTGTATCGCGCAAGTGAATGGGCTTGGTGGGTGTAGACGATCCGGCCCATAGGGAAGGGGTGTGGTAGTGGACTCCCTCGAAGAATTGAAGTATATATGGTGGGTCAAGGGGCCCACTAGTGGTATAACCCCCGTGGTTGGAGGTAGGTGGGTGGATCCGGCTGGAGGTGATTGGGTGGGACGATTTTGAGGGGACCGGGTGGGGTAGGTAAACCTTCCTAAGCTCCCTTTTCATGTCCCACCATAATTCGACGGGCCCTTTCCTCCTAATCTGCCTCAAGCATTCAATGTATCCCCACTTCTCGGCAGCCTCGTGAAGCAGCCTATCCTTGGCAAAAGAGAATTCATGGGCCTCGGACATGATGTAATAAGCGAAGTATTTGTCCATGGCGGCTTCCCAATGCAGGTAGTCGCTTGGGACTTTGGAGCCATAAAAGTCCCGGGCTTTGGGCCCAAGCCCATGAGGGTGCCAACGGTAATATCGTATGGGCGACCGAGATTCCATTGGGAATGGGGAACTACAAGGCGGGCATGCCGACACACGGAGACAAGACACTAGACACGATCCTAATTAATGCAAAGTTGGAATGTACTAACTAATGCACACTAAGGACCCTAGATTTAAAGCAAGACTCGGTACGTGGCGGAGTTAATCGATCCGAAGATCACTCGCGCACGTGTGTGGCCTTCCCAATAGGCGTAGCCTAATATTCGGACAACACCTTTTGATATATTGATTAATGGTATGTAAATGTGACACTTAGACCGACTTAGACTTAGACTCGACTTGAACGACTCTTTTTTTTTGGAGTTTTGCAAATGACTACCCTAGACTCAACTGGCGCTCTGATACCAAATTGATGCGGGACGGACACGCGACCTGAGACTCTAGCTCGCGATCGTCCCTAAGCGAGGGAAGACGTGGGACCGGGTGCGGTTGAGAAACCGGCCGTAAGTCTCGGGTATCGGCCTTTCCGCGTGAACTCGGATTGAGTCACGGGACGGTATGCTCACTCACTCTCGCAGCAGTGATAACAATATATCAAGCTAGTATCCTACACTCACAGCGACATATACGAATGAATACGAACTAAGAAAAATGTGATAAAGAGTGGGGGCGAGTTTACCTCCACGCTCCAGGCGTGGGGAAGACGTTCCCGGCCAAGTACGGTAACTTCCGGTAACAACGGTTAAAAGGTAATTACAACAGTGAATTATATTACCCACTCCACGCAGGGAGGTAAAGAGCTATAAGTGGGGCCCGGGAGGACCGACCCTGGGTTGACGGGCAGCAATCTGGAGGTACGATCGGGGCGAACTTGGCATGCTGGTCTGACTCGGTACTGCGCCGACTCGATTCTTACTCGCTGGACAGTAAGGCGCGGTTTCCAAAGGAACGTCACCCTCCTGAGGTCTTTTGAAGGCGCCGTTTGGCTGGAACGATGGCGGGACGTCCTTGATCGACTCCCTGAAGTGGCGGTTCCAGAAGTTGACTTTTGGTATTTTTGCACGCATTATTCCCGGACTGATTTTTCTGATCTGCACAGGGAATAGAATTACGCGCCTCGGTGGCAAGAATTATGGTGCTCAGATACGGAAATCGATCGAGGCGTGGCTGGTACCGTTGGAAAGAGCACTCACATAACTACAACATTTTTTTTTTCCGTCGATCCAGAGAAAGGATTAGAAATGAAAAACTCTGCAAACTACGGGTTTTTCTATGGATTAGGTTACTGACACTCAGGACAGAGAGGGATCTGCCTGAAACTAACCTTTGACCGAGGGGAAAATGACATTTCTAGACTGCACGAAAATTATGGTTGAAGGGGGTATATGTGAGGAACATTGAGGTATTTTTGTGGATTTTCTAGAAATTGATAAGGGTGTGGGAAAAATACGAACAGGTGACACTGTCCCGTGGATCTGTAGAATGGCAAATTACATGGGGAAGAACAAGAAATATGGGAAAAATACTAAACGACGTCCAAATGACACGAAATTTGAACTGGATGTTAAGGGAGATAGGTAGAACAAGCCCTAAAAGTTTGGACTCGATCAGACAACCATAACAAAAGATAAAATTTCAGAGATGAGATTCTATCCTGATGTAGATAGAATTCCGGTGTTGATGGCGGCGGCGCGACTGCGGTGCGATGGCGGCGGCGGCGGCATAAGTTGAACTCAGAGGATGAGAGGGGGAGGTAGAAAGGGTCTCACACCCTGGATTGCTGGAGGAAGAAGAAGAACCAGAGGGAGAGAGGGGAGAGGGGCGCAACCTCCTTGGGGAATTCCAACCAAAATTCTGATTTTTCACTTCATTAATTCTAGTAAAATGTGAATTACATCTATTTATATGAAATGGAAAAAGACTCAAAATAACCCTAGATCTAGAATTATGAGGGGTAAATAAGGGATAGAACTAATTAGTTCTAACATGTGAATTTTGAAAAAAAATAAAATACTAAAAGGGAGGGGGGCGCCCCCTTTACCAAGGGGCCATGGTAGGTGGCATCTTGGACTATTTAGTCCATTTGTCTTCCTTTGAAAGTCCAAGCATCTAGAAGCCACCTAGGATGGTTGACCAGCCCCACATAGACCCAAATGACTTAGGTGGACCAATGGACAAGGGGTGAGGGCCCCCTTGCTGGACATACTGACAATTTGCATAAAAACCCAAACAATCCTAGGAAATGACACATTGGCTTATAAAGTCTTACAATTGTGAACATACTTTGTAATATCCCAGACCTTTCGGATCCTTCTTCGTGGGTCCCGGATCTGGTTTTTCGAGTGTCCGGCTCCGTTGTGTCCGAATTTCGTTTCGGTCATTCTTCGTGTTCGGATCGGCGCGATCCAGAGTTGTTTCGGAGGTCCGGAGGCGTTCCGTAGCTTTTCCGCGCGTGTTTTCTGATTTCCGGTGTGTGTTTCGGTAATTCCTTCGGAACCTCGCTGCGAGTGAACTGGGTCGTTCACCTGGGCACGAGTGGTACCGTTGCGATCGGTGCGTCCCGAGGATTCCGGAAATGTAATTTTCTATTTTTCGGTATTTTTTGAAATTTCTGGATTTTCCTATAAATACCCCTCTCTTTTTTCTCCCTCCCCCACCCTCTTCTTCTTCTTCTTCTTATTCTTCCTCCTTTCTCCCCCACCGTGAGCACCGCCCCCTCTTCCTCTCTTCTTCGTCCGGCGAGACCGCGGCGGCGTCCCCTCCGGCTGCAGACGGCACGGGGCGACGGCGTGGTGACGACGGCGGCGACGAGGTGATCGTGGAGGCGTTCGTGGGTCGTGGGAGCTCAAGGAAGAACGAGGGTTTTCAAAGTATTTTTCTTGCGATCGGGGACGATCCGGCGGAGCATTCGCTCCATTGAGGTAGGGTGACGTTCCTTGGCCTCTTGCCGTTCATTTCCGTGGTTTGTAGGCCGCGGGGAGGCCGAGAGGGGCCTGATTGAGCATGTTGGGGTTTTTCCATGATTTGGGGAGAGCTCGCCCGATCTATGGATTCGATGCATGATTTCATGTTTTGGTGGCCTAGAATCATGCTAGGGGTCCCCAGGGGTCTTCCCCTTTGATTTCCCCCTCTCCGGTGGAGGCATAGGGGCGTGGTCGGAGTTTTTGGGCGTTTCCCGCCGTTTCGCCGTCGGGTGTGTGTAACGGTCCTTCCAGGGACCGTCACACGGTGTGACGCGCCTGGGAGGGTGCGTCACACGCACTTTGTTAGCCTTTGGGGGTCAGGGGCTGTGATGGTCCCCCGATAGATCGCCACAGCCGTGTGACGCGCCTGGGAGGGTGCGTCACAGCCCCTGTTAACCAGCTGGGGGATGGGGGTGTGACGGCCCCCGATAGACCGTTACATGCGTGTAACGCGCCTGGGGTGGGCCGTCAGAGGCATCCGACCATTGGCATCCGACCGTTGGGATCCGACCGTTGATTTGACTGTTGGGGGTCAAGGCGTGTGACGCACCAGGACTGGCGCGTCACAGCCTTGTGACGGCCCAGGGTGGGTGCGTCAGAGCCGTTTTACCCCCAGGAAGTGTAACGCCCCAGGGCTGGGCCGTTACGTTCTGTGACGCACCTGCTTAGGCGCGTCACAGTTTGTAACGCGTCCGGGCAGGCGCGTTACATTCTGTTTTGGCGCTGAGAGTGTGACGGCCTGCGTTGGACGTCAGGCGCCTGTGACGGTCCTTCCTGGACCGTCAGGTGCCTGTGACGGTCCAGGGGTGGACCGTCAGGCTTCTGGTTGCCTCGAGAGGGCTGCAACCCCGTTTTTAGTTCGACTGTGGCCACCGTGCGACGGGGCCGGTGCGTGAAGTGGTCCCCGTGCGTCGTCGGATGCGGGCGTCATTTTCCGTGACTTGAGAGTCTACTCCTTCAGTGACCCTCCACTAGTCGTAGCCTACCAGTACGCGGTACAGGTCGCACCAGGGAGTGGTGTACAGGCTCACCCTTAGAGGCGGTTTGTGGACTGGTTGCCGTCGGGCCCCACGTCTTGCAGCCAGAGTCCGGCTGAGGGGAAAATCGGTCAGAGGGCCAGACCAGGGACGCGCGGTCTATGTGTGCACACGTGGTTGGGGGCGGTTGGACCCACGTCGATGGGCGTGACCCCAGCTAGTCACTTATTTGTGGTTACTTGTTCGGTGTTCGTGCCTTGGGTAGGCGCTACCACGTCAGGCAGTTCACCTGCGGTGCGGTGTAAGACGTCAGGGGACGCTACCGACTGTGCTTCTAGTGGGAGGTACTCCTATCGAGTATGGAGTGTCAGACTGTCAGTTTCGTGGCTTTGACCTTCGGGTTTTGCCGGGTCGACCGTTGAGTTTCGGTTGTCTCACCGTGGCACGTGTGCAGGTTTGCGTGCCGTAGGGTCTTTGTTGTGTAGAGTACAGGACTTTCCTTTCCGAGGTACTCTCCTACCGCTAGCGTAGTGGTTTCCCGTTTTACGAGGTAGGGTTCGAGTGATCCCTACTGAGTCTTGTTCCGAGACTCATTCCCTGCATGTTTTCACCGTGTTTCAGGTGAGGCGCCGCCCCAGGGGAGCGCGTCTGGGGTGCAGCGTGGTGCGGGTGCCCAGAGGTAGTGCCAGAGGTCAGAGCCGGGATATGCCCCGTATAGCTGTACTTTTCTTTCTTGTCTCTGTGCTAGTTGTGGACTACTGTTGTTGTTATTTATTTTTAATTGTGGACCATGTAAAATGCTAATTTATTTTCTGCTTAATATTATAACTGTTTAATTTCTGCAATTACTTGTGATACTTGTGTAGTTTCCACACCATCCTTCTAACCCTTCCGAGTCTTCGGACTCGTGGGTGGCGGTGCGAGTCTCGGGTTATCGGGCCTTCCCGGTAATCGGATTCTCGGGTCGTTACATACTTTCTCAAGGATATAAAAGCAAACTAAAGGAAACAAATGTAAATAAAATGTTAGTGCTCTTGGCGTCGATTCCCATCACCGAGGCAACATCCAAGCGGGGGATTCTCAGGGTTTCCGACTTGAATCGGCTGATGTAAGCCCGGAGTCTCTCCCCCTGCTCCTGTTTGAGAGCCAATAGCCTTGCTACCGACCTTGGGGGGCCGCTGCCGGCGAAACTCTCCTTAAACACTCGCCCGAATTGCTTGAAGTTTTGGATGGATCCGGGGGTGAGGGCCCGGAACCATGCTTGGGCTCCTTGGACCAGGGTGGCCACGAAGGCTCGGCACTTGATGGCGTCGGACGTCCCGTGAAGGGTCATTAGGGCATCGAAGCTGTCAAAGTGGTTGGCTGGGTCACCCTGGCCGTCGTAAGACTTGAAGGTCGGAATGGAGATTCTGGGAGACATCTCTGCCTTCAAGATGTAGTCGGAGAATGGGGATTTCTCCTCATGCTCTGCTGGGGAGGTCTTCTGCAAGGCGCGTAAGGCGCGCTCCTGCTCTGTGAAGCGCCTCTCTAACTCTCGCAGTCAGAGGGATAACTCCGACTGCCGTTGCACCGTGGGGCTAGGGTGGCTGTCATGGCACTCCTCAGGGACTTTGGCCTCTGGGTGCGAACGGCGTGCCCCATGTTTTCCCCTTTTCGGCGTGGAGGAGGCCTCTTGCTCCGGAGGAGGGGCTTGTGAAGGTCCTCCTGACCTATTGCGAATAAGCTGCCGCCCTCGGAGGGTGAAGCGGCCTTCGGCAGTGTGTTGGGACGCATCTCCGCAGGGAGGCCTTTTCGGAGGGACATGTGACCTTCCTTCCCTGGCCGTCTGGGTCCTCATGAGTTCCACGATGACGTCCAATTTTGCGTTGAGGGCTTGGAAAGCATAAGCGCCCCCGTTGGATGGTAGCTCCACCTCCGCGGGCGGAGGCGGTTCGTCGGTTGGGGCGCTGGCGTTGGAGGGGGGGTCCTGAGTGGCCTGAGAGGGGCCCTCTCCCACCTCCACCATGGCCTTTCCCCTATCGCCGGCGGACCTCCTCCCTGTACTCCTTCGCATCATACTGGCTCTTTGATCGTTTCCCACAGACGGCGCCAGATGAAGAGGGGCGATCTCGCGCTGGTCCTGAGATGGGGAGATGATCACCGATCAGTGAACTACAAGGAAGGGAAATGGACCAGGGGGCCCAGGGGTGGTTCCCTGGGGAAAACCCTCCGATGCCTAAGTCAGTAGAGCAGTGGTGGAAACTATGAAGGGAGGAGGAAAGAGATGCACGAGATCCCTCTCCACCAAGGTGGTGAAGTGGTTCCTGCTCAGGGAGTTTTAGGCGTGTGTAGGGCTTACCTTTTGCTGGAGGGAGTCCCAGGTTTAAATAGTGCGCCTGCCTTATGAGTCATGTAAGCTGAGGAGTTTCAGGTGGGGGTTACGTCCTCGATGTGGGCTCTTTACGTCCTCGTCGTGAGCTCTTTAACTCCACACCGTGGGCTCTTTATAGCCTTGAGGACTTGTAGGCCCCCTTATACTTGTAAACTCCTGCTCAGAAAGGGCTCTCGACGGCAGCGTGGATAAGCAACCGTCGGTCGACCCAAGCGTGAAGAGTGCCAGCCCTGTCCCGGGCGATAGGCATAGCTCGGATGAGAGTCGGTCGGAGTGGGCGCTGAGCGCTAGCCTTTATCCCGGCAAGGGGGATAGGTCGGGCATGGGTCTTCCTCCGACCGGACTGACGCTCGGCCTTCCGAGCCTAATGGCCGCCTAGGAAGTGCTTGATCCCGAGTAAACTTATTGGACTTTTATGCTAAGTGGGCCCTGCGGGGCGATCACTTAGATGAGTTGGGCCTCGTTTGGTCTCGCTGGACCTAATTTGGCCGCTCTTAGATGGGCTACAGAAATCCCCCTCTCCAATATGTACACTTGCCCTTTTTGTTAAAGAAAATGTAAATTGCATCAACACGAGTCGACACGAATTGAATAGCGTCTCCTCGTGCTGACACATTTTATCTCAGCACAAGAATGGAATTTCAGCCACTGTCAAATGAGATTATTTATGATCACAAGAAAATCCAAACGTTCTAAAATGATGTTTGATAGTAAACATTTTTACAAACATTTCTAAAGTTTTAAAAATAAAGATTATATTAAAATCTATATCATCTCCAATTTTATCGGCACAAACATGTACAAAAGTTAGCCACAATAGTTCAACACCC